>WNWK01020000.1:0-36701 GCA_009830355.1 Cherax destructor | reverse complement strand
CCCCCATAACCCATACCACTAACTTTTCTAGTACACAATTCCTTGTAATGACTGCAGCAAATTATACGTCGGCGAAACATCCAGAGACCTCCAAACACGTATTTCAGAACACCAGTACGCAGGCAGATCTGACGACTCAAGGAATGCCTGTGTTCAACACCGAAATTCACACAACCATTTAATCAACTACAGAAACCCAAGACTCATCGCCAGAGAAGACTTATCTGCATATCCAACAACTTCAACCAGAACAACGGCTTCTACAACATAGCTGAACCTATTGCCAAGAAACTTCTTCATCGCTATCCCACATAAGAACTTAAGAATGGAACACTGCAGAAGGTCTACCCATATACTTGTCCAATCTCTTTTTAAAGCTACCCAAGGTTTAAGACTCCATCACCCTTCTCTGAAGATTGTCACATGCAGCATTCTCCACCTGACCCAGCATTCTCCACGTGACCCAGCATTCTCCACCTGACCCAGCATTCTCCACCTGACTTAATCCTATAAATACTCATGTATCTTTTATCCAGGTAGATCTGTTTGTGACTCGATAAAGCCCACTGCGTGGGCGAAACGTTGTCAATAAAGGATCACATTATATTGCTTATGTGTTTATTTTTCCATTGTGTCGGTATTTTATACCATTTATTTCCACCCTACTCTGAAGATTGTCACATGCAGCATTCTCCACCTGACCCAGCATTCTCCACCTGACTCACCATTCTCCACCTGACTAAATCCTATAAATACTCATGTATCTTTTATCCAGGTAGATCTGTTTGTGACTCGATGCAAAACGTTGTCAATAAAGGATCACATTATACTGCTTATGTTTATTTTTCCACTTACTAGTGTTGATGCGACAGCTGTGTAGTATGAATTAAAATAATTTGCCACTTTAGTTGTTTCGTTGCATTCCTCGTTATCAACATTTAGTACTATATTAGATCTATCTACGGGTTTATGGCTATACCCCAACTGTTTTAGTTGTTGCCAGAGCTTTCTAGGGTTATTCTTGTACTCTTCGATTTTTGAGGAATAGTGCCTTGCCTTTGCGCCTTTTATGAGCCTCTGCACTCTGTTCCTCACCCTTTGGAATTCATTTAGCGCTGCAATATCCTGTCTGTTTGCATTAAATCTTTTTATCAACTGGTCTCTGAATTTCATATTATTTAATATCTCAGTAGTCATCCAGGGTTCAGTTCTTCGTTTAATCCTAACCTCTTTAACTGGTGCAATATTATCAAGGATGGCAGTGAACATTGTTTTGAATTTTTCCCAGGCATCATTTACGTCCGTGCAACTTGTTATTACTGACCAGTCACAATTATGTAGCATATTTACCAGTGTTTCTTTACTGTAGTTTCTAGTTGACCTAATTTTTATTGTCCTGTGTAGGCCTATCCGTTCCCTAGTGATTTTCCTGGTACAGTAAATGATAAAATGATCACTAAGGCCTGTGGTAATGACGCCTGACTGACTAATGTTCTCAGGGCGGTTACAAAGTATGTGGTCAATTAGGGTGGCTGAGAACTGTGTGATCCGGGTTAGTGTATTAATTAGTTGAGTGTAACTATTTAAATCCAGAATTTGCTTATACCTTTTACATAGCCCGTTATTTTGCTGTTGGAAACATATATTGAAGTCTCCCAAGTTTCGCCATTATTATCAAGTCCGGACAAGACTCTCGAAAAGTCCTCTAAGAACTGGTCATGGGTGGAGGGCGGTAACTAGTTCCTACTAAGATGGGTTTGGTCTTGGGAAACAACACTTCAAACCACAGAATCTCCAGCTTATTGTCATTTAAATCAGGTCTTGGATTATAGGCTAAGTCGTTCTTTATGTTGGCACATACCCCACCATCTTTTCTATTCCTATCTAAGCGTTTTATATTGTAACCTTCTATTTTGACCTCGTCGTCAGTCACCGTATCATCCAACCAGGATTCAGTGATGGATATAACTGCTGCTCTAGTTCTGTTAGCTAAAATCCTGATCTCTGCCAATTTTGGAAGAAGTGATCTTGCGTTGACATGAATAAAGTGAAGGCCTGTTTTCATAAAACAATCATAATCATCAATATATGGTAAGGGGTCATTAGCATTCAAAATAGGTAAATCAATGTAATCATTGCCAAAGGGTAACTGTGCCAAAGTGCATTTGTTACAAACAAAATGAAATCTGGCACCATTACCATAATCGAACACACATCCATTATGCACACACCCCTTACACATTTTATATACGGTAAGTTTACTGTTCTTCTTTCGTACCTTAGTATTAAGAGTGGTTCTATTGTCTCACATTGACCTATCTGCACTCTCTCCAGGTCTCCAGGTATCTGTGCATTACATATAGAGTTAAGGTTATCATTCCTAGCTACTCGACCGTCATTATCACCGTGACTTATCTGTCTGTTTTGCATCTGTACCATAGTTTGAGGTCCTGGATTAGTATGGATATCACCACTTAATAGCGCCACTATAAAAGCTGTGCGCCACTGTGTTTGTTTGGATATGTGGGGTTGCCATACCTTGGAGCGAAAGTGACTTACGTTTCTGGTAGGATGGCCACTGTTGGCTTTCACTCCAGGGAGCTATACCCCATTCACCTTTTCCAGTCCCCATGACTGATTTCCTTCTTCAGAGAAATGCAGTATAATGATAAATAAATTATGGCAGCCTGAACCCCTCTTAAGCCAGCAATGGTCACTCTTCACAACAAAAATTTGTTTTCTTTTCTTTATATTTTTATTAAAAAGAAACCACTGATCCTATCAGACACCTAGCAATGGCCTAGTAGCTACTCTAGAAATCTCCACTGATTACTAGTAAATTTCTTGTTAACACCCCCTCCCTTACTTATCCCCTTACTTGAAACTCCCTTCACTCATCACTTCACAGTCCGGCTTCACCTATCACACTTCTTGCTCTTTTCCATCCTGGCAGGTAAGAAAAAGTTTTAATCAATGGCGATGTACTTCCAAAGCCCCATCAATCCCATTTAGCAGGGCTCGTCGTGTTGTTGACTGGTCCTCGTAGAGTTGATGTGTCAGCCATTTTTAAAAGCAGTGAGGAAAAAACGGCCACTGCCCCTGGCAGATTCCTTGGAGTTTTGTCGTTAGATTTGGCGTTTTCTCCTATGTTTCCCTCCTAATGTACACTGGTCAGTTAATATGGAAGTCAGCTATTGAAAAAATATCCTTGGCTAATACACTTCCTTCCCACCTTTAGCAATGAGGGAAAGAACCGCCGCTATAGCCTGACAGTTTCCTTGGAGTTTGTTTTGTAGATTTGGCGGTTTCTCCTGTGTTTCCCTCCCATTAACACTGTTGCAGTTGATATAATGGTTAGCTACTGTCAGTATAGTTAGAACGTCGCTTCGTAGTTGCAGTAGCTGGTGATTGCATGCCAGTCAGCCATGTTTAAATGATCACTTCGTTCCCTCACCTGACACTGAGGGAAAAAACCGACACTACTCTACACTACAGACCTGTCCGTTTCCTTGTAGTTTTGTTGATTAGGTTTTCCCTTATGTTGACTTCACATTGAACACGGTGCAGTTGATATAGGAGTCAGTTACTTCAGTGTAGTTGAAAACGTTGCTTGTATGGTTGTACGTCTGGAAGCGGGTCTGGTATTTGAATGCCGGTCTCCTGTTTTGGTCATATTTGGTCCATTTCGCTGTAGTCACCGTCAGTTTTCTTGTCACTATAAGTTCCTTGTATATTGTTGCAACAGTTCTTGCAAATAGGGAATGGGGAAATATTTAGCTGCCTGGGTCATGACCTAGGCTTGCTCAGTCTCAGTCTCACTGCCCTTTATTATTGTTCCAGCAGTTATAGATGGAGGTTGTGCTGTGCAAGTTTATATTTTGAGGTGAAAGGTAGGTGATTTTCTTAGCTAAACACTTTTTAAACTTATAATAAATATCCACTGAGCAAGCTATTGATATGCATGCGAGGTATATCAATACATCAGGAGAGATTGTCCTCCTCGTCAATCATTGGAACCTGGGATGAAAAATGTTCATCATCCACCTCTCATTGAACCAAACAAAAATTTCTACCACCACTACACATAAAACTGTGGCTCATGAAAAACTTTGTAAAAGCTATGGACAAATCCGGTCAGGGATTCAAGTATTTAACATCAACATTTCCCTCACTGAGCGACGCTAAGATAAGAGAGGAAGTCTTCAATGATCCTCAGATTCCAGAGCTTCTTAAAGATGGTGACTTTGAATCAGACCTTCATGGGGAGGAGAAAGCTGCTTGGGAAGCATTCAAGTTAGTGGCGAAGGGTTTTCTCGGAAACAGAAGGAATGGCAACTATGAAGAATTGGTGGAAAACCTCATCAAGGTATTGAGATGTAACATGTCCAAAATCCACTTTTGGACTCACATTTAGACTTTTTTCCAGCTAACTGTGGGGCAGTTAGGGACGAACATGGTAAAAGGTTTCACCAAGATATTTCAAACATGGAAAAAGGGTACCAGGGCAAATGGGGCACAAGAATGCTCGCAGACTATTGCTGGACATTGGCAAGAGATGATTCTTCAACCCACTATAAGTGTCAAGCAAAAAGGCAGAGAGTAGGTACGGATTAGAGTTTAAAACATACTGACACATATTGTACGTTATAATAAAATAATAAAATATTACATGTCTCGTATCTTTAAACTTACAGACAATAAGCATTTTTCAAAGTGATATTTGGATCCCAGGACATGAAACTCATAAATTAACTAATCTCATTTAAGAAGCATATAACTTTTCAAAAATTTACCAGGTGAACATGGACAACAGGTGTAAGAAACAAGTCTAATGTTCCACCCTACAGGGGATCGAAGGCCTCACCTCAGTGTGTGAGCGAGTGTGCTAGTATCGAGCTATAGGACACCTACATTTAAGAAAAATACTGGTTTGTAGAGACAAAATACATAATTTTTGTGAAAAATAATTTCTAGTAGTAGAAATCTTGAGCTAAAGTTAAAAGTTCATAATTGTGAAAATTGTTGAAAATTAAGAAAAAATATAAATTTTCTTAATTTTCAAATTGTTCTGGCAGTTAGAACTTCCTCTCACAATCATGAACTTTTAATTTTGGCTCAGGATTTCTACTACTAGAAATGATTTTTGCACACAAATTACCTATTTTGTCTCTACAAACCAGTACATTTCTTAAATGTTGGGTGTCCTATAGCTCGATAACTAGCACACTCAGTTTCACACACTGGATGAGTCCCTGTACGGGTGGAAAATTAGGCCTTGTTTCCTTACACCTGCTGTCCATGTTCACCTGGTCAACAATTTTGAAAAGTTGTATGCTCTTAAATGAATTAGTTAATTCTTATGTATTTTCATGTCCTGAACCCAAATATCACCTTAAATCTTATTAAACAATGAGTATTGCTCCTATAACTACCAATAGGTAATTACATACACACACACGCAAAAGCAAAATTGGAAATTGAAAACTCATATGAGTCATAGTAATGTTAGGAAGTATTATTTCCGATAGGGTTGTCAGGAAGTGGAACACTCTGGAGAGTGTAGTAGAGACGGGATCCATTCATACTTTAAGAAGAGGTACTTGGGCCCGGGGAGAGTAAGTCTAGTAGTGAACAGTGAAAAAGAGGGCCAGGAGCTGTGAATCGATCCTGTTATTTGCTGTTTTACCTGTTGACAGCAGGCTTAGTGCTGAAGGGGGTTAGCGTGGGTTGAAAGGAGATGGCTGTTGACTAGATCACTTTAATGTGTAGGTACACACGGGCAGAACGTGAGGGGACCTGAAAGCCAGACCTTTGGGAGATGTCAGGAGGTGAGCCTCTGAAGTGGGCCCTTAGACATAGCGTCTCACTGATCTGAATAGGCCTACAGAGGGCAGCACCTGGAATGCCGCGAGATATGAAACTAACAGGCAGCATAGGCTGTCTACAATCCCAGTAATGACATACAGGTGGGTACATATTGGCGAGTACATGTGCTCATGCCACATGTGGAGAAAATTCTCCAGAAAGGGGGGTATGAGCCCCCTTCAGCCCCCCTGAGGGACTCAACCCTCCCATAATGGGCAAATGGCATCTTGCTTACTGATAAACATTAATTTGAAGCAAATGCCATACCAGCGTGTACCAACTATAGTCACGCCACTCACCTTCAAGAGATCAACATTGTAACCATAGTGTGGGTTAATGAGAAAAGGACTCTCTTTACCTTGGTAGGAAAACCAGCATCACTTTAATTGCAATGTGAGACAATAATGAACTGTCGTCGTTAAATAGATATCGGAAATCTATCACTGGTATTGAATACTGTGATGACGTCAAGCAAGTAGGGAAATCATGCTGAAGTCGGTGATTTAGGGACGCACCCTAGGCCAAAGCCCGCTGCAGGGCTACATGCGGGGAGAACGAACAAAGAACGTTATTGATCCATGTGTTTTTGTTCCTCGTTTGGTGACAATCTCAACAATTCGCAGTAGAACTAATGACAGAGTGAAGTGGGACAGGTCTTGCTGTTGTGAAATACCATGAAACAAAAGCTAATCTTGATCCTGGTGTAGTGTAACAGTGTGTGTGTTGTGAACAATCTTGAGAGACAGTGCAACCGTGAGACATTACCACATCAATCAAGACAATGATATCGGGTTAATTTTCTCTGCCACAAGCCAGGGAAAACTTGCAGCTCCGATACAAATACCCAGATAGTCTAGACAATTATGCATCTAATTAGGTTGGCTGCAGCAGATAGCTAGGTCGTATCATGTCTAGAGTTACCAATACAACTCGTTATCCATGGGCTATTGAGCCCAAACAAGTAAGTTTTTCATTCAGCATTACGTTAAAGTGAAATGATGAAATATATGCTCCTTTGGGGCAATTATGTACTTATGCTTACTTGAATTTCCCCAGCCCAGGATTGAAGCATTTGCGGCTCCCCAAAGGAACAACCCAGGGGTAGCTGTGAGGATGTTGAGCCGTCATTTAAGATAAGTATATCTTTTTACAATGTCCTTTAACTTGCTTGTCTTAGCATACTCCTAGAGCCCTTACATGGTGCTTCGAACCAGATAGCAGCCACATAGTGGTCCAAAAAATTGTAAGACAGTTTACAAGTACACACGAACCTAAGGTCTTTCGAAAAACTAGTAAAAACTGGAGTTTTTACAAAATATGTGAGTCCCTCCAGGCTCAAAGTGAATGGTGAGTTAGAGTCAGCTGCCTCACTGCATTTAGAAAACGGGAGTCAAAGCGCTGCGTCTCGAGCAGAAAACACAAGCTGGGTAGAGTCTCCCAGCATAACCCAATGCAACAGAAAATGGGACATCCAGCAACTGTGATTCAGTCACAAGTTTGTGTGGTGAACCTTCGATTTGACCGGAAGCCGATGGGCAGCTCAATCTGTGGACCCTTCATGTTATTAATATGTCGAGCAGATGACAGTTAATGTAAATAATAAAGTGAACGAAAATCGAACTCGTGATCTTTCGGTTCTGAAATCACCAGACCGTCACACAGGCCAGTTTTCTACAACATAGTAATATTTTTTTTTTAACCAGAATCTGTTAACTGGATAGGTTAGTCAAGGTCATAACTGTGATCCACTCACAAGTTTTTTTGTAATAGTGAATGGTGTGTTAATACCAACATGTAGTAGATAATGAAAGAAGCAATTTGAAGGTTTGAATTAAGTTTTCAATTCACACATAACTTGCACATAGAAGAAAGGAGCTTAAGACAATGTTTCGGTCCGAAGTGTAAATGGTCCAAGTCGGGCCAAAATATCGTCTTAAGCTCCTCTCTTCTATATGCGGGTTATTTGTGTATTGTTCCAGTCATGGTATTGTGCCTTTTTTTGCTATAAGTTTTCAATTGCCTGCAAAATGAGTTTTTAGTTACACGTCGGATAATCCTAATTAGGACCTTTACCGACCTTTCCAGTAAACAGCAGTTTTTGATTACAGAATCAAAATTTTGGTCTCATAATATTCATATAAAATATTGCCCGACTAAATATTTACACATCTTCATGAATGTTTTGAAAAAAATTGGCCAGTATATGGATTTATATTTCTATATGATAATTTACTTACTTTTATTATTTTGTATATGTCATGCAGAATTCCAATAGAAAGCATCAACAGGATTATGATTCCAAGATTATGAGGAACTTTGTTCTCTTGTTTCAGAAGATCCTTCAGCTTTGGTTCGACAAATTTTTCATCTCCAGTGGAGCACACCAACGACTGTGTTATGTTGTATGTCTTCTCCATATACATCCAGTCCCTATAAAAATTAAACAGTGTGTGCTCACTAAAAAATAAAGGTTAGGATCCATATAATTCGATTCTGTTACTTATCCTTAAATAGATTGTGCATTCGTTTTTTTAAGAAACATCTTTGTTAATATTTATGCCTACTAAAACATGAGCACTTTCATGAATTTATAAATCCTTTTCCTTGAGGGAGGTTTGTAGGCTCTGGCCCCCTAGACTATACTCTGTCTGTGGTCTTCTTTGCCCTTCCCCAATCTTCATGACTTTGCACTTGGTGGGTTGAATTCCAGGAGCCATTTGCTGGACCAGGCATGCAGTTTGTCCAGATCCCTCTGTAGTTCTGCCTGGTCCTCTTCCGATTGAATTCTTCTCATCAACTTCACATCATCTGGAAACAGGAACACTTCGGATTCTATTCCTTCTGTCATGTCGTTCACAAATACCAGAAACAGCACCGGTCCTAGGACTGACCCCTGTGGAACCCCACTCGTCACAGGTGCCCACTCTGACATCTCGCCACGTACCATGACTCGCTGCTGTCTTCCTGACAGGTATTCCATGATCCATTGGAGTACCTTCCCTGTTATCCCTGCCTGGTCCTCCAGCTTTTGCACTAATCTCTTGTGTGGAACTGTGTCAAATGCTTTCTTACAGTCCAAGAAAATGCAATCTACCCACCCTCTCTCTCTCTCTTGTCTTACTGCTGTCACCCTGTCATAGAACTCCAGTAGGTTTGTGACACAGGATTTCCTGTCCTTGAAACCGTGTTGGCTGTCGTTGATAAGCTCATTCCTTTCTAGGTGTTCCATCACTCTTCTCTTGATAATCTTCTCCATGACTTTGCATACTACACATGTCAGTGACACTGGTCTGTAGTTTAGTGCTTCATGTCTGTCTCCTTTTTTAAAAATTGAGTCTACATTTGCTGTCTTCCATACCTCAGGTAATCTCCCTGTTTCGATAGATGTGTTGAATATTGTTGTTAGGGGTACACATAGTACCTCTGCTCCCTATCTCAGGGCCCATGAAGAGATGTGATCCGGCCCCATCGCCTTTGAGGTATCTAGCTCACTGAGCAGCCTCTTCACTTCTTCCTCGGTTGCATGTATTGTGTCCAACACTTGGTGGTGTACCCTACCTCTCTGTCTTTCTGGAGTCCCTTCTGTCTCCTCGGTGAACACTTCTTTGAATCCCATGTTGAGTTCCTCACACACTTCGCGGTCGTTTCTTGTGATCTCTCCTCCTTCCTTCCTTAGCCTGATCACCTGGTCCTTGACTGTTGTTTTCCTTCTGATGTGGCTGTACAACAGCTTCGGGTCAGATTTGGCTTTCTCTGCTATGTCATTTTCGTACTGTCGTTGGGCCTCCCTTCTTATCTGTGCATATTCATTTCTGGCTCTTCGACTGCTCTCCATATTTTCCTGGGTCCTTTGCCTTCTATACTTCTTCCATTCCCTAGCTAGTACACTTGGTTTTGGCCTCCTGCACCTTTGGGTGAACTACTGGCTCATCCTGGCTTTTTCATTATTTCTGTTTCCCTTGGGTACAAACCTCTCCTCAGCTTCCTTGCATATTGTTGTCACATATTCCATCATCTCGTTTACTGACTTCCTGCCAGTTCTCTGTCCCAGTGAACCCCGTTTAGGAAGATCTTCATGCCTGTGTAGTGCCCTTTCTTGTAGTTTTGCTTCATTCGTCTGGCTCTTTCTGCTTTCCCCTCCACTTGTAACTCTACTCTGTGTGTGTATATGTGTGTGTGTATATGTGTGTGTGTGTACTCACCTATTTGTGCTCACCTAGTTGTGGTTGCAGGGGTCGAATCATAGCTCCTGGCCCCGCCTCTTCACTGTTTGCTACTAGGTCCTCTCTCTCCCTGCTCCATGATCTTTATCAAACCTCGTCTTAAAACTATGTATGGTTCCTGCCTCCACTACGTCACTTTCTAGGCTATTCCACTTCCTGACAACTCTATGACTGAAGAAATACTTCCTAACATCCCTTTGACTCATAGGAGTCTTCAGCTTCCAACTGTGACCCCTTGTTTCTGTGTCCCCTCTCTTGAACATCTTGTCTCTGTCCACCTTATCTATTCCTCGCAGTATTTTATATGTCGTTATCATATCTCCCCTAACCCTCCTGTCCTCTAGTGTCGTCAGGCCGATTTCCTTAACGTTTCTTCGTAGGACAATCCCCTTAGCTCTGGGACTAGTCTTGTTGCAAACCTTTGCCTTTCTCTAATTTCCGACGTGCTTGATCAGGTGTGGGTTCCAAACTGGTGCTTCATACCAGTATGGGCCTGACGTATGGTGTACAGAGTCTTGAACGATTCCTTAGTGAGGTATTGGAACGCTATTCTTAGGTTTGCCAGCCGCCTGCATGCGCAGCTGTTATCTGATTGATGTGTGCCTCAGGAGATGTGCTCGGTATTATACTCACCCCAAGATCTTTTCCTTGAGTGAGGTTTGCAGTCTTTGGCCACCTAGATTATACTCTGTCTCGGTCTTCTTGCCTTTCCCGATCTTCATGACTTTACATTTGGGGGTTAAATTCAAGGAGCTTTTACTGGACCAGGCTTGAGCCTGTCTAGGTCTCTTGTAGTCCTGCCTTATCCTCAACTGATTTAATTCTTCATTAACTTACATCATCTGCAAACAGGGACACTTCTGAGTCTATCCCTTCGTTATGTCATTCAATACCAAAACTCAGTACAGGTCCTAGACTGACCTTGTGGAGCCCCACTCGTCACAGGTGCCCACTCTGACACCTCGTGACGTACCATGACTCGTTGTTGTCTCCCTGTCAGATATACTTTGATCCATTGCAGTGCCTTTCCTGTTACGTGTGCCTGATCCTCTAGCTTTTGAATTAACCTCTTGTGAAGAACTGTTCGTAACGCCTTCTTGCAGTCCAAGAAAATGCAGTCTATCCACCCCTTTCTCTGTGTCCTACTTCTGTTACCTTGTCATAAAACTCCAGTAGGTTTGTGACACAGGATTTCCTTCCTGAAACGTGCTGGTTGTCGCTTATAAGTTGTGTCTTTCTAGGTGCTCCACCACTCTCCTCCTGAGGATCTTTTCCATGACTTTGCATACTATACACGTCAGTGACACAGGTCTGTAGTTTAATGCCTCGTCTGTCTCCTTTCTTAAATGGGACTACATTTGCCATCTTCCACACCTCAGGTAGTTGCCCAGTTTCAATGGATGTGTTGAAGATTTTGTTAGTGCACATCTAACATCTCTGTCCCTCTCTAAGGACCCACAGAGAAAGTTGTCAGGTCCCACAGCTTTGAGATATCGAGTTCACATAACAGCTTTTTAACCTCCTCCTCGGTTGTGTGTATTTCAACTAGCACTTGTTGGTATACCTCCCTGTTCTGAATTCCTGGAGTCCTTCCTCTCTCCTCTGTAAGTACTTCTTTAAATCTCATGTTGAGCTCCTCACATTTCCTGGTCCTTGACTGTTGTTTTCCTCCTGATGTGGCTATACAACAGCTTTGGGTGAGACTTGACTTTTGATGCTATATCATTTTCGTATTGTCGCATATTCGTTTCTGGCTCTTCGGCTAATCTCTTTATTTTCCTGGGTCCTTTGTCTTCTGTACTTTTTCCATTCTCTAGTGCACTTAGTTTTGCCTCCCTACACCTTTGGGTGAACCAAGGACTCGTTCTGGTCTTCCCGTTCTCTGTTTCCTTTGGGGACAAACCTCTCCTCTGCCTTTTGCATTTGGTTGTCACATAATCCATCATTTTTTACTGTTTTTCCTGCCAATTCTCTCTCCCACTGAACGTCTTGTAGGAAGTTCCTCATGCCTGTGTAGTCCCCTTTTGTAGTTTCGTTTCTCCCTTCCTATTCCTGCTCCCCTCTCCACTTGTAGCTCAACTTTATAGTCAAAACGCAGAACCAAATGATCACTAGCTCCAAGGGGCCTTTCATATGTGATATCCTCGATGTCCGAATTACTCAAGGTGAATACTAGGTCCAGTCTTGCTGGATCAGCCTCACCTCTCTCTCTCTGGTAGTGTCTCTAACATGTTGATGCATGAGGTTTCCCAGTACCACATCCATCATCATAGCTCTCCATGATTCAGGACCTCCATGTGGCTCCAGGTTTTCCCAGTCAATCTCCTTGTGATTTAAATCACCCATAACTAGTAACTTTGCTCTCCCCATGTGGGCTCTTCTGGCCACCTCGGCTAGTGTCTACCATTGCTATGTTGCCTCATCGTATTCTTCTTGGCCTTCTGCAGTTCTGTGTCGGGTTGTACATTCAGCAATTACCACCTTATGGCTCTCAGACTGAATTGTTCCCACTATGTAGTCCCTTTCGCCTATTCCATCCATTCCTTCCACTTCCTCAAATTCCCACCGAGTTCTTAATGAGCAGTAACTCCTCCTCCCCTCTGCTTCCTCTATCTTTCCTGAGGATTTGATATCCTGGTGGAAAGATTGCATCTGTCATCATCCTGGTGAGTTTCGTTTCTGTGAGTGCTATTATGTCTGGGGATGTCTCCTTTATTCTTTCATGCCACTCCTCACATTTATTTGTTATACCATCTGCATTTGTATACCAAACCTTCAACTTCTTTTCAAATACGTAGTCTGGGGGTACGTTGGGTTGGGAAAGTGAGGACCTGATGAGGAACTATGGGTGGTTGGTGTGAAGGTGGAGTTTGTAATGAGGTGGGTGGAAGCATTGAGTATGTCATGTGTGTTTTGGGTTAGATTGTTTGGCTGCATTGGGGTTGTCCAGGTTGGGGGACATCTGAAGGTGATTGTATTTGGGCTTCCTCCTGAGTCTGGATTCTCCTGTCCATCTCTCTTTCCTCCTTTTGTCTCTGTACCCTCTCTTTCAGTTTCTGTCTTTCTTCTCGTGTTCTGTCGCGTGAGATACACCTCCGGTACTCTGATATATCCCTTAGTCTTGCTTTCTCCTGCAGGAACCTGTTTCGAGTCAATTCTGCCTTGAAAATCACTTTGACTGGCCGGATTCTTCCTCTTGCAAACCCCCCTATTCTCAGACAATTTGTGTGTGTGTGTGTGTACCAGAATTCTTTTAAATTCTTATTAATAGATATTTTTTCATTTTTGGAAGATGCACATATAAGACCATGTAATCCCGTTTCCCGAGAGAGAACATGTCTTTGGGGATGAATAACGACCATGAACCCAAGCACTATTATGTACATATATCTACATATGTAGATTAAAGAAATTATATTTCAATTCAACCCTACTTTGTAGTATGTTTTTTTTTACTACACATCGTAAATTAAGGTGATAAATATTACTAAATAAGAATGATATACCTTTACTGAAGAGGCAACAGAATATTGAAAAAATCATTGACTTTACCTTTAAATCACTTTACCTTCACATAAAGCACTTTGCTGAATCACTTTACCTTCACATAAAGCACTTTGCTGAATCACTTTACCTTTATATATGAACAAAGATATTCTGCCTTGAAAATTTTCTCCGACTAAAAGCATTGTGGATTTTTAAAAAAATCCTGAATTTAGAGTATATAAATGTAAATATATAATATAATGTATGTAAAACTGTGACGCTGATTTTAACTTCGAGAAATTTCGAGTGAGGAGAGGGGAACCAGCGTCGTGGGAGAGACGCTCATATATGGCGATACAGTACTGGTTGTGCAAAGTGGTTTAATAATCGGGAGTCATCGAGGCCGAAAATGGTCTATCGGCTGGAATCAAGGATTAGACATTTTTTAACGTCCTCCGTTGTGATAAATGTTCAAATTCCATATGAAACAACTATAATAGGTTGTACGGCTGAAAATCAAAGGTCGCCGAATCTTCTAGGAAGCATGTCACATATTAAGTACACCTCTTTCAACAGTATGCAGCAGTTGGCCGACTTTCTGAAAATGTTGTGTTAATGGGAGACTTTAACTTTAGACAAATTGATTGGAACAATGAGACAGGTAATCTTGAGTCTTGTGACTTTCTTGATACGGTTCAGGATTGTTTTTTAAAACAGTTTGTGACAGAACCAACTAGAGGTAGCAACTTGCTTGATTTGGTTCTTTCTAATAAAGAATCACTAATTAACAATCTTGAGGTTAATGAAGAGCTTGGGAAAAGCGATCACAAATCACTTAGTTTCAATATATCATGGAATTACCCAGGTAACTGCAATCAAGTCCCTGTTCCAGACTTTCGCGTAGCCGACTTTATGGGGCTGAGAAATTACTTAGGTGGGCTAAATTGGGATGACCTGACTATGGGTCAGGTAGGTGGTTTTGGTTGCCAATATGACGTTTTCCTGAGCGTAGTTCTAGCTGCCCAGACAACTTTTGTTCCAAGTAGGGAAATTAGATCTAACAAAAATGATCTTAAATGGATGAACAATAGATTAAAACATCTCATTGGTCAAAAGAGAGGCATATATAGGCGTATCAAAAGAGGGATGGACAGATAAGAAATCAATATTTTCAATTAAAGAGAGAATAAAAAAGAATAAGAAAAGCAAAAAGGGATTTGAAGCTAAGGTCAAAGGATTCGAAGAATAACCCAAAAGGTTCTTTCAGGTATACAGAAGTAAGATTAGGGACAAGATAGGCCCACTTAACAGTAACTCAGGACAGATCAAGGACAGTGATAAGATATGTGTGAAATTTTCAATACTTACTTCCTCTCAGTTTTACTTAGAAGATACTAACGGAATTCCAGAAATAATAAATTATGTTGAACAGGAAGATAATAGACTATGCTTGATTGGGGTAACTAGTGACATGGTCCTCAGACAAATAGAGAAATTAAAACCTAACAAATCCCAGGTCCTGATGAACTGTTTCAAGGGTTTTAAAGGGAAAGTAAAGAGGAACTTAGCAAACCTTTGGAAATCTTTTCAATATCATTACAAACTGGCATAGTGCCAGACAAGTGGAAAATGGCAAATGTAATACCTATTTACAAGGCAGGTGACAGGTCCTTAGCTTGAACTATAGACCAATAAGCCTTACCTCATAGTTGGTTAATTTATGGAATCAATGATTGCCGAGGCAATTCGTAGCCATCTTGAAAGGCATAAATTATTTAATGAATCTCAACACGGTTTTACAAAGGGGCGTTCCGTCTTACGAATTTACTAACTTTTAACTAAGGTGTTTGAGGAGGTAGATCATGGTAATGAATATGATATTGTGTATATGGACTTCAGTAAAGCTTTGATGAGTTCCACATCAGAGGCTATTGAAGAAACTTAAGGCACGGAATAGGAGAAATTTATCTGGGGTAGATTTATTATTATTATAATCAAATAGAAGCGCTAAACCACAGGGTTATACAGCGCTGCAGGTTGTGTAGGATGCAGGGAGAGTGGTTGTAAGAGGGAGATGGACGATAGTAGGGTATGGTGCTAGATGACGGTGGTAGTGCAGGGGGTGGAGGGTAGCAAGAGATCGAGTGAGAAGGGACTGAGGGAGGCTAGAGGTATAATCTTCAGAGTTTGTGTAGTAAGTCAGTTTCTGTCAAAGTCAACAAGAGAGCCAGATGAAGGAGGGTCCATCTGCAAGAAGGGAAGGAAGAAGGCTGCAGGGAGACGCGTGGAGGTAAATTCTGCGTGCTCTTGAGAGTGGACAGTCCAACAGGATATGTCGAACAGACACTGAACCTGACAATGCTCACAGAGAGGGCAGGGAGCCTCTCCATGAGATACCCTGAGGTAAGACAGTGTGGCCGATGCGAAGACGGAGAGAGAATTAACCTCGGAAATTTGGGACAAGAAGGAAAAACCTTTTAAAAGGAAAAAAGAAGAAGTTTGTTATTCCCGCAGGTCAGGGCCAAACGGGCCCAAATGGAAAAGGGGGAGAAAGAAAACCTTAGGGCCAGGAACACCCCCGAAACCCGGACAGTACTGCTAACGCGAGCAGGGCTGCCTGTTCATTGCCCCCACGGGGAAAAGAAGGACCCAAAAAAAACAAATTTTAGGGTTTCAAAGATACGTGTTCAAAGGGGGATACAAGAACTAAAGGGTGAGGTTAAAAATTTTAAGATAAATGTAAAAACCAAGGGGGTCTGAAACGACCACAAAGAGGGCCAGGCAAAATGGGGATGGGTAAAAGGCCCCGGGTGGGTACACCCGTAAAAGCAGCCGAGGGTAAAAGATGCCTGCAAACGCCTTTTGGAAACACTGTAACCAACCCCTCAGATGACGGGAAACTGTATACTGGATGGAGGGAATGAGAACTGAAGGGTCTAGAAAGAAAGAGCAGAAGCCGCGAGGTAGTTGGGCTGTTGGCAGGGGGGAAAGGGAAAAGCACAGAAGAGGGAAATTCCCAAGTGGAAAAGGGGGATGTCACATGAAAAAAGGGGGGGGAGCTGAAGGGAAGACAGGAGGAATGGAGGGAGAAAAGGCAAGTGCAAAAAGGGCAACAAAGAGCTACTAACATCTGAAAATCCATACATGGAAGATTGATTATGAGCAACATAATCCCTGCATACACTAGATACATGGAATGTTCGCCTATAGAGGCTCTCAAGGAAGAACCAAAGACACATGCTTAACCTTGATGGATGGATTAGCTGGAAGAGGCAGGAGAAGTTTGAATATAGTCCCAAAATTTAGTTTGATAAAAAAGGCAAGGTGAGAGTTTTTACAAATCCCCCCCATGAAAGATGCGGGGTTTTTAAAGGGGGTTTCCCAGCGGTTGGGGGCAAGCGCTCAGAGAGGTGGGGGAGGCCAGGACAATCTGCGGAAAACAGGAGGCGAGAAACCTGACTGTATCAGTCTGGGATACGAGCCGTAGGTAATTTTTAATTGGGAAACACTAAACGTCTAGTGAACATGTTTGTTTGCCCCAGAAAATTTAAACCGTGAGTGCCAAACGGAAACCTGGTTGATGGATGGAAGGAATTTGAAAAATGAGGTGAAGCCAAATCAAAGAAAGAAAGTCATAACATAAAAAGAAAAAATTGGTAAGAACGGGATGCCAGATTATTTAAGCAAGCAGAAGAGGTTGTCAAAACATCCTGTCTTCAGTTTACAAATTCCGGTCTTTAAAACTAACGGAAAATCCAAAAAACCTAAGAAGATGTATTGCTGAGGCCTAAGGGGCCCAAGATATTAACCTCCAAGTAAAGGGGTTTCAGTTCAAAAGATAGAAAAACAAAAATGGAAATTCGCAAAGGCATTACAATATACGGTTTCCAAGCAAGGGTTTTAATGAGCGGCTCTGGAAGCTTGAGAGAATTAGGGAGTCTCCTAATAACATCAAAGTCTATTAACAGACTTTCCAAACACTTTGGAAATTGAATTGGTAAGAGGAGGGGACTAGTGAGAGGAATCACCCCAAAGTCCCCGGTTTTTGAAAAGGAAAATAGTACCACAGCTGGGGAAGAACTCCTTGCCCCAAAAAGGAGATTAAAGAATCAAGGGGAAAGAAGAGCAAAACTGATGAAATTTTCTGCAGCATACAATAAAAGGCTGGCCCCAGTTGCTTATGATCGGCAAGAGGAAATGTTTCCTCCAGTTCTTGAAGGGTAAAAGGAAAAAGATTCTTCTCAAAAGGGAAAAAAAACTGGGGCTTTTAAATCGGCAATTTAGAAGAAAGGAACGAGGGTAGATGAACCCCGGGAAAAGCGGAAGAGATAACCCAAACAGTGGAAGGGAAGAGGGGGTTTTATCGACACCAGCAACCTGAAGAAAAGGAGCCTGGGGGGACTAATTTTTTTGATTTTCCAGACTCACTCATCAGGAAGCCAAGTACAGGGAGAAAGGAAATGCCGCGTGGGTTTTCATCACGATGGCACGGGAGGGAAAGCCCTTCGCTTTAAATAAGGAGTTTTCTTTGGGTTTTGTTATACGAACTGCTCCCCTGCAGCGCAAGCCCCGCACCGCCCCAGCCAAGTAGGGGACCACCAAGGCAAAATTCTGAGGATGTTACAATTTGGGAAAGAATGTAAGGGTGTAAAATGGGGGGAAAGAAAGAGACAAACCCATCAAAGGGGGGATAGGAACCTCTGAAAGGGTAAGATGTGGAAGGTCCCCTTTCGCCCGGTTTAAATTTAAGGGGGGCAGGGGGAGGTGGAGAAAAGAGGGGATTTTAAGGGTAATTGGGGAAAAGATCCTGCCATGTAAGTTCCCGGAAAAGAACCCGGTGAAGCCCAAGACAGTTTAAAGGGGCAAGGGAAAAATCATAGGGAAAAAATGAGTTTTGGACCAAAAAGGGTAGACCCGATTTTTAAAAATGGAGGGGAGAAAAGAATAGTCCCAAATGTTCCCCGAGTCAGTGCACCCCCCCCAGAGAAAGGGGCAATCCAAGGGCATAGAAGGGGAGTGTAATGGAAAAAACCAGAAAAACAACACCCGGGAGAAACGCCCTAAGGGAGAGATATAAAGAACAGAGGAAACCCCTTTTTCAAGGGGTACTGCCGCTGTGTAATGGGAAAAAGGGGAATAGAGCGAGCGCGTATGAACACCCCGGGAGGGGAGACACTTGTTAGTGTCCATCCAAAAAAAATCATGAATTAACAAAATTTAAGCCTGAAAAGGCCTGAAACAGGGATTGTAATTTGGGCCAAAAGATCCAAAGGGGAAAACTGGGGGAGCCCCCTGAAGCCACCCCTGTTTCCCTGAGGGCCCCGATATTCCACTGCAAATAAGCCAAGATTTTTGGGGAAAAAGAAAAAGTGGGAAGGGGAGGAAGCAAGGACCAGGGGTTGGGGAAAATCCACTGTGGGGGGGAAGACCTGTAAAAGGAGGAGGAGGACGCTGTAAAAGGGAAAAGGGTTTAAAAAGAAGGAGGAGGGGAACCCAGGGGTGGAGTATGTCCACCCTCGGGCCCCGCCCTGAAATATTTTTTCTCAAAAAGCTTCCGTGTTTCAAACCCAAAAACAGAATGGGGGAATTTCATTAGAAAAAGAAACCATCGGGGAGTTTAAAACCAAAAAGCAGGGACCAGGGGGTGAAGAGGAACTGTCAGGGACTTGGGGGGGGACAGGGAAAGAAGGTATGGGAGAGGGGGAAAGAACCCCACACATTTTAAAAACTAGCGAGGGGAAAACCGGAATAGGGACCCGGGCTTTAAGAGGGGGCTGAGGTTTGGTGTAGGAACAAGATGTGGACCAGAACGTGCAGGGAAAAGAGGAAAGGGGATAGAGGAACCCATAGGGGTTTGGGGCCCGAACACAAAAGGGCCAGACAGGGGAGGGGGAGAGGCACCAAGAGAAGCCGTGGAAGTTGGGACCCCCGAAGGGGCACTGCCAAGGAAATAAAAATAAGGAAGTTTTCCCTTGAAGGCAGATGAGAGACAGATATGATGGAGAAGCCTTCCGCCTTTGAGAAAGATTTTTTTCGGGTAAAGAAAGAATATAAAGGGATTTTTAAGAATTTTAAAGGGAGGAAAGAGTACAAAAAGGGAACTGGCATGGGTCAGCACCCAGATTTGGGTTTTCCCAGGGATCCATATTTGCTGGATGACCAAAAGCCAGCAGTTTTACACTGCTGAAATGTTCTTCGAACTTGAAAACGTTGACCTGCGGGGGAGACCGGGGCAGTTCTCCAAGCAAAGCAGCATAGCAAGGATAACCCCGCCTTCATATTGGCTGGGGGACAAAAGTGCCAACTTTGGGATAGATTTCTTGGAGTCAACCCTTTTTAAAAACAATACATGCCTGGAAATTTTTAAATGGGGGGGGGAAAATGACGGGAACCACAACAAATTGAGGGAATGGTGCTGTCAATAGAAAAGGGGTTTAGTGTCAATGGTCAAGAAGAAGAAAGACTAGCTGGAAGACGGGACCGTGATGAGGCAAGGCCCCTTTGAGAGCAAAAAGGGGTTCTTACAAACATAAGCAGAGTTTTACCAAAAAAACTGAAAGATAGGTATTAAAAAGGTGGGCCAGAGAAAAAAACTTCAACCATTGGGGTTTTTGGGAAACAGAGTTTGGTGGGGCGTGACGACCCGGGTTTTTCTGGGATGAACAGATGTCGAATGCCTGTGGGGGTCTTTGTTTTGGGGACCGTTCCGATAGATGGGGAGGGGTTTCAAAATTCCCCACCTTGAGAAGCCGGAATCAAGGTCAGAGAAGAGCGGAAGGTCAGACGACGAAAGGGCATGTCGGGTCCCTGGTACTCGAAGCAGGTGACGAACCAGCACCAGCAAGAGGACAGGGAAGAGAGGTGTCCAAAGATATCCGTAACGAGGCAGGGTCAGTACTGGTGCGGTATCAGGAAGGGCCCGGGGTAGTGGGTTAATATTGGGTCAATGTTAGGTTACTTTTCTTTATTTTAGGAAAAAAAGAAAGAAGAAAGAAAATAAAATAAAAAAAGAATAAAAAAAGGGGGGAAACGTGGAGGAATAGTCCTAGGAGGAATGAAAGGGAGCGTAACCCCCTCCGTGCCCAAGAGGACCCAACACGCAAGTGGTGCAGTGCAGCATGGAACCCGTGCATACCCTACCCTTCATGCCAGTAAACCAGCAATCCGGGATAGCAACCTCACATCCACCGAGCCACCTCGGACAAAGAGAGGGCGGCTGGATATCACAAAGCATACCGCCTTCAGCCACCACCCCGAATCCGAACGTTAGCCTCCAGAGATACACCTTCGCCTGAAGATACCAAGGCCACCCCCGGTGACTGGAGAGGGATCGGGACATAACCAGGCGATCACACGGCCTACACCACTCACCAAGGACCTCAACGGAATGGGAATGGACCACATACCTTCCCTACCTAGGAACTAGAATGCCTAGGGAAGAAGCTCCCAGGGTAAAACTGGGAAGGAAATAAGGGAGGAATGGGGAGGAGGAGGAGGAAGGGAAAGGAGGATGGGTGATGGGAAAAGGGAGGGGATTGGGGTGATGGTTCGGTCTGAGGAAGAAGACCAGAGGTCCATCCTCAGACCGATAGCCTCTTACCACGACAAGGAGCCCCCTTAAAGAGGATTCGTGGGTAGAGGCATAGGACAATAGGCAGCAGAGTTTGCATAAATGGGAGAAATCAGAATGGGGGAACGTCTCAGCGTGTCTCACAGGGTCAGTTTTGGGCCCCTTGTTCACAATTTACAAAAAGACTAGATGAGGGAATAAATAGCAACATAAGCAAATTTGCTGATGACACCAAAATAGGTCAGTCAATTCATTCTAATGAGAACATTGAAAGCACTCTAGGAAGATTTGAATAGACTGATGCAGTGGTCGAGAAGTGGCAGATGCAGTTTAATGTAGACAAATGCAAAGTTCTAAATGTTGGGCAGAACAATAACCATGCCAAATATAAATTAAATAATGTAAATCTTAATAATTGTGATTGCAAAAAGGATTTAGGAGTTCTGTAGCAGTGAAAGAAACCAAGACAACAGTGCATAAGTGTCGCAAATAAAGTAATAGAACTCTTGGCTCATATCAAGAAGTATAAATAAAAGAAGTCCTCAGGTTGTTCTTTAACCTATATATCCTTGGTTAGGCCTCATTTAGATTATGCTGCACAGTTCTGGTCACCATATTAAAGAATGGATATAAATTCACTGGAAAACGTACAGAGAGATGACAAAGTTGATCCCTGTATCAGAAATCTTCCTATGAGGATAGACTGAGGGCCCTGAATCTGCACTCTCAGAAAGGCTAGATTTAGGGAGGATATGATTGATGTGTATAAATGGAAAACGGGAATTAATGAAGGGATGTAAATAGTGTGCGAAAATATCCAGAGACGGACTCACATGTAATGATTTCAAGTTGAAAAGATCAGTTTCAGGAAGGATATAGGAAAGCACTGGTTTGGTTATAGAGTTGTGGATGGTGGAACAAACTCCCGAGTACCGTCATAGAACCCTAAGACGTTGTTTAGTTTTAAAAATGAAATAAATACATGAGTAGGTGTGGGTGGGTGTGAGTTGGACATGACTACCTGGAGTTTACCTGGAGAGGGTTAACTCCAGGTAGTCAGGTCTAAGCCGGGGAGTGATGGAACTGCTTCGCATGGGTCAGTAGGCCTGCTGCAGTGTTCCTTCTTTCTTATGTTCTTATTAAGCTATATAAAATTAATATATGTCATTTGTGCACATTATCTCCATTCTATTATAATGTGTAAACTTTGTGGACCAAACCACTAATTAGAAAAGCCAGGTCATTAATTAATCTTACCATACAGTCCACATATTCTAATTTACCAGAGTTACTGATTTTATTAAATGTTAATAAATTTATTTATGGGTCCAACTTTGTGTGAGTGTGATTTTGAGTGGATGGGCATCGAGGGAGGTGTAGTGTTCTGACCTTTTGTACTTGAAGTCCCACCTAGTTCTGAGGTGCAATTGACTTCAGTGAGTTCAATTATTATCTTAGTTGTATCTGGCCCAAATTATATGCATGTAAGAATTCAGGTCAATGCCTGTGAACCTCATGCATATACAGTAATTTCTTATAAGCAGTGTCTTTGATACACATTAATATAGCACACACCAGCATGAAAATATACTCTACATCCAAACATAATACCTCTCCATCGCTCCATGGTCTAACTCTTACCATGAACACTTTCTTTAATCACACTGAAAAGTGTGTTCTTATCATCTAATTGCCATCAACGAGAACACGAGGCAATTGTTAACAGAAAAAAATATACTAAAAAAGTACAAGATTATGTTTCTACAATCTGGAAGAATAATTCGATAGGATAAAAGTGAAAATAGTAAATGCAACAGTCACGAAAAAGGCGATATAAAAACACTAAAAATGTTACAACATGAACATACTGTAGCACTATTCTTGTATCTACCAACAGGTAACAACAAATATGTAAACAGAAACCTCTCATAATTACCAAGATATTACAGTGAACACTGTTAACAAGATCGCCAAGATGCAAGCCAACGCTAGACAGGTAAACCGATTGCCACCCTGATGTAGTGTTTCCACTTGTACAAGCCAGCAGGTGACGAGAGGGTGTCTCAGCGGTTGTTGCTTGTAGCGAATAATACATTCTAAGAGGTGGTCGGCGCAGCCTGGTCCACCTTGGCCAACTCCACTCCGCCACTAATTTCCCACTCTCCGTTTCAGAAGGTTTTTCAAAAGTAGGTTTTGATTGCCTGTATTTATGTGAGTGGCACTTTCATTTTTGCGAGTGCTACTTTCATTTTTGTGAGTGCCACTTTCATTTTTGTGAGTGTCGCTTTCATTTTTGCGTGTGCCACTTTCATTTTCGTGAGTGCCACTTTCATTTTTGTGAGTGCCACTTTCATTTTTGTGAGTGTCACTTTCATTTTTGTGCGTGTCACTTTCATTTTTGTGCGTGTCACTTTCATTTTTGTGCGTGTCACTTTCATTTTTGTGCGTGTCACTTTCATTTTTGTGAGTGACATTTTTCTTTTTGCCTGCAATGAAGAGATACGAACATGAGTTATATCAAATAACATTAAACAAGTTGCATAGGTTGGTATGCAAAGTTCTTTAGTTTATTTCACATTTTTTAACATTAATTAAAAGCGACGTAAAGAGCACAGTTAAAAGAAAGCTTCTTTAGTTTTTAATACTAAAACATACTGATAGGAGTAAGCAATTGTACTGTATTGAAAACACATTTCATACCTGGTAGTGGATATGCCTCATCCAGGTAGTGTACTAAGTAACGTGTCTGTTGTTGTGTATTTTCACTGTTATCTGGGGTTTTTATACACTTGTCCAGTACACGTCTGACTAAATCTGGATAATCCTTCACAAGCAAAATCAAATTCTTGTTCTTCAACTTCTTTTCTAAAATTCCTTCGGCAGGTTTGAAGGCATCTTCCCAGAAGCAACTCTCTATGATAATTTCCATCATTTGTCTGTAATTGAAGACCATAGTCAAATTAAGAATTAGACTTGTGCTATTACTATTATCAAAAATGATAAGTTTTGCTATGTTAAAGTAAAAATAAATATTCAAATTCATCATATACATACTTTTAATAAGGTGATAACTAGTAATAATTCTTAAAATGTGTAAACTCTACATTTTCCAAGCAAAGTTCTGCACTGTGTTTTATTTTTCCCTTGTATAATACCTTCACCAAACTAACTTTTTTTACATTCTACAATTTTTTTGGAAGATTTTTTCCTATTGTCTTCTCAAGGATCTTTGATCTCTTTTCATTAGAGTCAATCATCTGTGGAATTACAAGATTTAGATCCTTCATACATATTTTCATTTTGTTTCATTAGAGTGGTAATTTTGTCTCTTGCCTATTTAAAAGTAATTCAGGTACAGCAAGATAATCTGATATCATGGCTGAACACTCATACATCGAAGAAAGAGTCTTTTCTGAACCATTATTAGTACCGGAAATAGAAAGTTAAATCACGTCAGGTGTAGAGGTTAGGATACAATACACACACATATATATATATATATATATATATATATATATATATATATATATATATATGTATTGTGTCTCCTAACCTCTCACACCTGACGTGATTTAACTTTCTATTTCTCTCTCGTACTAATGGTTCGAAAAGACTCGTTTCTTCCGCATATTGATGAATTGTTTCAGCCATGATATCCAGATATATATTCTTGCTGTACCTGAATACTTTTAATAGGCAAGAGCGATGCCAAATTACCCTTAATGAAACAGAAATGAAAATAATGAAAGACTACCAGATCTGAGCGAGTAATTCCACAGAATTGACTCTAATAAGAAAATATAATATATATATATATATATATATATATATATATATATATATATATATATATATATATATATATATATATATATATATATATATATATATATATATATATATATATATATATATATATATATATATATATATATATATATATATGATGAGAGACGAAGAGACACCAGCAATTGAGGTGGTCTACCGCAGCCACGGTAACTATTATGTACCTCTTCAATGACTTTATATGCATCTGAATGTGGACATAGAATTATAAGGAACTACAGAAATAAAACCAGAACTAAGAGTCATGTCAAGAATGTTGTGTATAAAAGTCGATTCAACAAGAACTGAAAACTGGAATAAGGATAAATATATCTACACACAGTGGTAAGAAACAAGTACAGTATTCTCCTTTCTCGCTTATGTTTCTCGATTTTGAAATTTAATTTCTTCGCAGTTTTTGGTGACCATATTTAATGAAGAATACTGACAAAATAAAGAATGGTGATAGACATTTTGTGTTAAGTAGAACACTGTACACAGTAGGAATATTAAATAATTTTATAAGAGACGGCATATTTAGCCTAGTAAGGCAAAGATTGAGAGGTGACTTATTACATGTAAAATGGTCGAAACACACGAAAATTATTTTACTCCTGACAATTACATATACTAGTATGCAACAAAGACCTAGTAAAAATGTAACTTGGGATATCAGTTCATCGAAGCTAGATATTGTTTTCTTAAACAGAAAGTATATGTATGGAATATTTATAATTCCTGAACTAACATTGCACCAATTTAAAGTTGTTTTTAAACAGTCATATTTGACCCACGTTTGCGTTTGTATTTTCAAATTAATTTGCAAGTTTTTACGATATACACTGCTATAGGAGCGTGAATAAGATAATATGAATAGGAACAATAAAATAAGATAATATGAAAAGAGAATAATAGAATAATATGAATATGACACAATAAAATAAAATAATATGAATAGGGCACAATAAAATAATATGAATAGGGCACAATAAAATAATATGAATAGGGCACAATGAAATAAGATATGAATAGAGCACAATAAAATAAGACATGAATAGGGCACAATAAATAATATGAATATGGTTCAATAAAAAATATGAATAGGGTTGTGGAGTATGGGTACCAACGATAACGTGTATAAACTGTATATAAACTGTTTATACTATACACATTCACAGACCAGCCATGTGCCAGTCAATCTGCTTCTCTGCTGACTTAAGCAGAAATTGAAGTGTTGCTCCCGCGTGGGTGAATGGGGTGCCTTCCCCAGTACTGTCCCCCAACCTTGGGTGACCCGACTACCGTTTTCTTCCTGGGTGTCGGGTGAGCGCCTGCCGGCTCTCGTTTTCTATGCCTCGCGAGAGCTTCCCATACTCTTTGATTGAGAGTAGGGACCCATATATTCTGGTTTCTTTTGTAAAAACAATAGTTTTACAGCTTTTCTCGAAGGACCTTGGATCGTAGACATTTATACACTGTAGTATAAGTCTTTGGACCACCATGTGGCCACTCTCCTGGTTCGAATACGATCAACTTTCGATTCGTAATGACCAAACTTCCGGTTCGTAATGAACAAACCTCCGGTTCGTAAGGACCAACATCCGGTTCGTAAGGACCAACATGTGGAGGATGGGTACCAACGATAACGTGTACTGTATGTTACGCTAATACTTAGCTGATGAATCCAAGATGTCGCAGCCGTCTCCAACACCTTCTCAGGGGATCCATATATTGCCACACTCTCCACAGGGCTGTAAGATAAACATCAAGGGATTATAATTATTGCCCCAAAGGAGCGTATGTCCATATTTCAGTCTTAGATGGACTGAAAGGCGTTTTACTCACTGTTTTGGACTAAAAAGTCCACGCATAACCGCCGTCCCTAGGTAAAAATTTGTATGTTCTTGAATACAAGAACTGCGCAGTTCCCTGTTTTAACCAGAACATCAAATTCTTACCTTGCTCGTGTAACTTTGAGCGATGGTGTTGGCTCCACCATATACGGCGGAAATGCTGTCTTGATTGTAGAATGCCGCTGAAGAATCACCGTCTTGTTTCGATGGAGTTCACTTGCGATTGTCTCTACGTTTCTCCTTTTGCAGTCTGAAGCTGCGCACACTTCTGAATATACTGCAATGTTGATGTTAATCACTAAACGCGCTGGAACAGAGTTCTTATCTCATTTCCGACGTTAGTGGAGATTAAATGATATAACGGACGCGAACGAGTAATGTCTATGTTGATTTACGTCGCCTCGCGCCGCATGACGACTAGAGTCGTATGACCCGTTCTTGCGGTGGCCAAATTCAATCTGCTCGCTCGTGCTGCCTTTTGCAGTCTCGTGCAACCATGTGGTGCCACGAGGTGCCTCGTGGTGCTGTGGTCAGCACAATTCGTGACACACTGTTGACAGTACATCTGGCTTGAATTAAATTGTTTATGCAGCCAGACGCGCCTCCTCTGGCCCTTTCCTAAGGGTAGAAAGGGTGAGGGCCCTTACAAGGGTAGTAAGGGCGCATACCCCCTCCTTTGGAGAATTTTCTCCACAAGGGTACAATAAAAAATATGAATAGGGTACAATAAAAGAAGATAATATGAATAGGACACAATAAAATAAGATATGAATAGGGCACAATAAAATATGAATAGGGCACAATAAAATAAGACAATATGAATAGGACACAATAAAATAAGATAATATGAATAGGGGACAATAAAATAATATGAATAGGGCACACAAAAATAAGATAATATGAATAGGGCACAATAAAATCACAAAATCTTCAGGAAGGAAAGAATTATTCTGATCTAAAACCATAATTTAAAGAAATATGAAACATTCGTAAACTGGAGAGGTTGTATATAAAGTCATTGAATAGGTACATAATAGTTACCGTGGCTGCGGTAGACCACCTCAATTGCTGGGAGCGCTTGAGGTTCCTGGACCTGTGCTCCCTGGAGCGCAGGCGGGAGAGATACATTAATATATACACTTGGAAAATTCTCGAGGGACTAGTACCAAACTTGCACACGAGAATCACTCCCTACGAAAGCAAAAGACTCGGCAGGCGATGTAACATCCCCCCAATGAAAAGCAGGGGTGCCACTAGCACGTTGAGGGACAACACAATAAGTGTCAGTGGCCCAAGATTGTTCAACTGCCTCCCAGCATACATCAGGGGGATTGCCAACAAACCCCTGGCTGTCTTCAAGCAGGCACTGGACAGGCACCTAAAGTCGGTACCTGACCAGCCAGACTGTGGTTCGTACGTTGGACTGCGTGCGGCCAGCAGTAACAGCCTGGTTGATCAGGCTCTGGTCACAGACCGGGCCGCAGGGGCGTTGACCCCTGGAATTCTCTCCAGGTAAACTCCAGGTACTGACATATCATGGCGCTGTTAGGGAAAAACTTGGTCTTGAGGGGGAAAAAAATAAGAATTTCCCACAATAACGATCTCTTCGAACTAAATATTAAAAATAAGTCTAGTCCATCGACTGTGAGTTATGTTATTTCTATAGGAAATTTTATTAATCTTAGATCAGCAATATTAGTAATATATAACAAGGGTGTAAGAAAGCTAAAGTGTTTATTTAAGCATATTAATATTTATGATAAATTATTTAAGCAATAAGGAATACCATGAAAATGTCTCTGCTCTAGTAACTTTAAATAAATAAATACATAAACGAAAAAACGTGTCTTACCTGTCTTTATTTTCCAGCGATTTTTTAAAAAGCTCTTGAAAATTAATGTCTTTTTTGCTATGGCTTCTACTAACTTCTACTTTATCCAAGAGAAATTTGAAGATGTCGTGACAGTCTGCCTCAGAAGCCATCTTGATTGGGCTGCCAGTATGTGATGTAGCCCACAGATCTGTTTTGGGCGTCACCATGACCTTGCAACACTCCAGGGACTTGACCTCCACAGCAACATGAAGAGGAGTTTTACCTGAATTATCTTTCAAGTTAGCAGAATGTGGATACTTGCTTATTATAACATTACAACAAGAAACATGTTTGCTCTTGGCAGCATGGTGGAGAGCAGTCATTCCATTATTATCTGGGACATCTGGTGAATTACTTCTCTTGCACAGCACATGACAGCAGTCTTCATGACCTGCTCTGGCTGCCATGTGTAGTGGTGTTAATCCTTCACTATTCTTTGTGTCAACTTTGACACCCTTAGTAATAAGATAATCACAGATTTCATTCAGACCATTTTGAGCTGCTATATGTAAGGCAGTGCCAATTTTACCACAGGTAATGGAGCCGTCAGCACCGACTTTTATCAAAAATTTAGAACTTTCTGCTGCTTTTTTAGAAATGGCTATGTGCAGAGCTGTTTTTCCTTGCTTATCTATTTTATTCATTATTTCCTTTGAATTTTTCATGTCCACAACAAGCTTAACATAATCAGAAGGCGACCTTTCAGCAGCATAATGCAAAGCAGTCCTGCCATTACAGTCAGTCAGTTGTAAATTAACGTCTTCATTTGAGAGAATCTTTGTCATTTCGAATGGTGAACGAAAAGAGAGATGAAATGGAGTCTCACCTTTTTTATTTTGGGCATTAACATTCGCTCCAGAATCAATTAGTAAGTTGGCACAATCTGGTTTTTCCTTTCCAGAAGCATATAATAAATGAAGGGGAGTATTACCCATACTGTTTACACTGTTAATAGAAACCTTGCGCTCCAGCAGCTTATTACAACATTTAGTAAATCCCATTCTTGCAGCCCAGTGAAGTGGTGTCGAGCCGTTACTATCCCTCTCTTCTAAGTTGGCACCTGACTCCACAAGCTCATTACAAATCCTCTTGTGACCATATTTGGAAGCCACATGCAGAGGTGTCAGTCCTTCTGAATCCTTAGCTTGAAGACATTTTTTATCATGTTTAAGCAGCAACTTCAATGTTTCAACATTACCTTTTTCAGATGCTATGTGCAGGGCTGTCCATTTACTTTTGTTTGCCATATTTAACTTAGAGCCATTGAGAATAAGTAATTCCGTAATCTCTGTAGATTTTTTTCCTGTGGCCATTGAAAGTAGAAGTGGGGAATTTCCAGCTTTGTTTTTGACGTTGACTTCTTTGGTACTGATTCTCAGAATGATTTCACAACATTCAAGGTAGCCGCCTTTAGCAGCCAGGTGGAGTGGTGTGTTGCCATAATTGTCTTGGATGGCAAGATTCTCAGGGTGTTCTTCTACCAACTTCTGTAGTGAGTCCACATCACCAACCTCTGCCGCATGATGAGCCTCCATCTGCTCAAAAGATGTGTTATGCATTACTTTTATATTTCACGTTACTAATAAAGTAAAGAAAGTTCAGATGAAGAGTATGAAAACTCAGTTACAGAAAGTAAACTGTGTTGGAGTAGAATTGTTTGGTTCTTATTGATAATACTATTTTGACAGGTAACACAGTATATCATATGAGCACAAATAATACAGGGTAGAAAAGTATTTATTCCTACTTAACAACGAAGCCTAGTTTAAACAGCTATAAAATGGAAAATAAAAGTCAAGGCATCATTTAAAGAAACTAAATTTCATCCTAGCGTGTATTTCCTGTATTCACAAAATAATAACTGTAATAATAGTTTAGTTACTGTATGCACAGTGTAGTTCCTGAGCTTCTAGCATACTAACGTAGTTAATGTACTTACAGTGTAGCTATATTACTTAGTGTAGTTTTTGCACTCTAGTTAAATCAAGTAACCTTAAGTTTAAGGTTTAACTAATGACATTAATAAAAACACTAATAACACAATCTCACCGATTTGTTGACCACAATCGTCTTCTTCGGGCCGCACCTGAAGCATCATGAGAGCGTTAACAATACACAGCTTCCACTATGTCAAGATTATTATTAAAATATTAGGTATAGGACAAAGACAAGGACAGGATTATATAACCAAACATGAAGTAATGTTTACTAAGAAGAGAATATCACAACATACTTTTCCGTTCCTCCAGTATCGTGGACGTCAAGCCCTGGCTCTAGCTCCTCCATAGGCAACACAGCTATGAGCAGAATTAGTAATTGTAGTGAAATTGCCAAGCTGTACAGAAACTCTCTATTTGGTAAGTCAAAGCTGTGTTTACGTATTTTCACTTGTATGTTATAAAACTAGATCTTATGCTATTGTTAAACAAGAGAAGACAAAAACATTTAAACAGAACTATGAAAATGCATTTTTTCTCAGCCAACAATTCATTTTACGATCTTATTACCGAACTCTCTACTGAGCAGCCATCATATGATTAAGATCCGCAACAGGAGATTTGTTCTCATGTCCTCCAGCAACCTAATTTTCTTTCTTGAAAGACCTTAGTACTTCCTTAGTTAGGAGAAAATAAGTGCTAAGAGTGACATATAAGATATCTACAAAACTTTGTATATATTTTAATTATAACCTTTGAAGCCTTTTACCTTAAAATACTTATGAGTATTGTATTTTGTAGATAACTGGTTCATGGAACCGAGTGGTTGATAAATTAGACACTTACCTGGAGTTTACCTGGAGAGGGTTTCGGGGGTCAACGCCAGGCCTCATGGTGAATCAATGTTGCATATGTGTCAAGTGTTGCATATGTGTCTAATTTAACAACTTGTCGGTTCTCTGAACCATTCATCTACAACACTTGGGTATCTTTGTTGTGGAAACGTTTCGTCAACCAAGTGTCTAATTACAATTAAGAATGGCTAAATGTTGTGGTACCTGAGTCAGCCATTTCACATTACCTAAATGTCTACTGTGACAAATATATTAATTTTGTAAGAAACAATTCGGTAAATGTATAAGGAGTACTGGAAAATCTGCCTCTCTTTGAAGTAAACAGTTGTCAAATACTCACTGTCGCCCAGATTCCGTAAACCCAAGAGGCTCCGACGCGCCTCTGCGTCCTCTTGATCTGGCATTATGACCGTGAAAACAATGTACCTAAATCATTGAGGGAAGAAACATTAAATATACGAAGCACTTGAAGGGAAGTTCCACATAAAACTCTACTTAATATAATAACAATCTACATACACTCACTTTGCTTCCATTAAATCAGTACTTAAAATATGTAGATAGAGCTTCAAAATGTCTCCCAGAGCTAAAACATATGAGTTATAAAGTCTGGCTTTTTCAAAACAAACCAAACAAGTTTTTTTTATCTATGAAGTGGAGTACAGTACATTATAGAATTAGGGTAACTGACATAAACCACTTTATAGAAAGCCCCTTATAATTCAAGGTATTAGGACGAAAAGAGGAGCTATGACAACCATATTTAGATTTATAAAAGAATATGAAAGAACTGATAAATAACACTAGTCTGCATGATTTTTTTATTGACTCTATGGCACCTTTTAAGGTATATATATGGATAATAGTGATTCATTGTGTTTTTTATTCATCTCTATCACATCAGGTTGTCAAGTTATACGGAAACGTTACATTTCTCTATTCGTATAACATAAGTAAATGAGAAAGTGGTATATTACCAATTAAAATGCTTAACTTATATTGATTTAAATGTTAAATCTAATATATTTTTCTTTATTTTCAGATTATTAATATGTCTAGAGGCTGTATAAATTCACCATACATATTTTGGTATGTCTGCGGGCAATTCACACCTTCAGATTCCCGGAGCAACATTACTCCTTTATTGAAGCGCTGATACTTTGCTTATTTTGGCTGCAAACTTGGAGACCAGGACAAACCATTTGCACCACACAAAGCTTGCAAGAGTTGCATCAGTAAGCTCCAAATGTGGTCAGTTGGAAAACTTAAATGTATGACCTTTGGAGTACCAATGGTATGGCGGGAGCAGATGAACCACCATGATGACTGCTACTTTTGTATGACTAAAGAAGCTGGATTCAACAAGAAGACTAAAGATCGCATAATATACCCAAATATTCCTTCAGCAATAAGGCTGTTCCACACTCTGAAGATATTCCTGTGCCACCTGAGACATGGCAAATTTCATCAGAGTCTGATACCAGTGATTCTTAGGAGATGGAAGTAGACTACGAACCACCAACAAATGACGATCCCAAACCCTTCAACCAAGTTGAGCTCAATGACTTGGTGAGAGACCTTAACCTTCCAAAACAAAGTGCACAGTTACTTGGCTCTAGACTGAAGGAACACAGGCTTCTAGCTCCTGGAACAACATTCGCTTGATACCGTCATCGTGAAGCGGAATTCACTCAGTTCTTTGACAAAGAGGAATCTTTAGTTTTCTGTTTAAATATTTCTGGCCTTATTGAACACATGGGGATGTTACACAAAGAAGATAAATGGAAACTCTTCATTGATTCTTCTAAAAGAAGTTTAAAGACTATACTTTTCTACAACGGCAACACAGCTGCATCTGTGCCAGTTGGCCATAGTGTCCAAATGTCAGAAACTTACTCAAATATGAAGACACCAATATCTGCAATCAGGTACCAGAATCACAATTTTCTCATTTGCGGTGATTTAAAAGTTATTGCTCTCCTACTAGGTCTTCAAGGCGGATACACCTGTTTTCGGTGTCTCTGGGATAGTAGGGCAGACAGCCAGCGCTATGAACAAAAAGACTGGCCACCAAGAACCAGCTTCTTACCCGGAAATCACAACGTGAAAACTGTGCCACTAGTTGACCCCAAGAAAATTCTGCTGCCACCACTCCACATCAAATTAGAATATGTAAGATCGCAACCATGAATAAAAATAAAAATTAAAAACATTCCAAATGTAGACCAGTGTAATATTTCTTAGTACCATCAACTGTGATAAAAAGTGGCCAGAGTTACAAATTAAACAAAAAGTTGAGCTGAAGGTATGCTAGAATTTTTTTTCGAAGAGTGGCGGGACAGTGGAATGAGCTAAGAGATAGATAATGCAGACATTATAAAGTAAAATATGTAAGAAATAATTACCAAGGACGGGACACCAGGAGCATAGCCCTCTCCTGTAGCAACATAGGAGCGGGGAGCTTACGACGACTTTTCGGTCCGAATTGGACCATTTACAAAGTCACACTAAATGGTCCAATTCGGACCGAAACGTCGTCATAAGTTCCTCTCTCCTATGTGAGGGTTATTTGTGTATTGTTCCAGTCATAATATTGTGCGTTTTTGTTATTTAGAGATAGGTAATTACCAAAGCCTGAGGTCACTTAACAAGTTAATTGGGTTATAAGCTTATTTCTTGAGTAGAATTGGAAATGGGTTGGGCAAATATTTTTTTATTAGAGGGTTTGAGTTGGGAAGGACCTGCCTAGTATGGGTCACTAGCCCAGCTGTAGTATTTCTCATTTCTCATGTTCTTATGTAACCTGAAGTCATTCACTAATCTTAGGCTATTCATCAAAAGCTGAGGTCACTTACCAGAACGTAAGGTCAGTCACCAGAGTCTAAGGTTAGATTATTATTATAATCAAAGAAAGCGCTAAACCGACAAGGGTAATACAGCGATGCAGGGCAGAAAATAGTGCTGGGGCTATAAACAGATAGGAGAGGGGATCAGACGTGAGGGGAGAAATGGGGTGGAAGGGACGCTAAGGGCTGTGTCAAAGTTCGTATAGTTGCTGACAAAAAGTCAAAAAGTGATTGTAAGTCGAAGACAAGAAAAAGTAAGAGTGGAAGGGCGGCGGCGTTGGAGGTAAATCCTGCGAACTCGTTGGTAAACCGGCCACTCTACAAGAATGTGAAGAACTGAAATAGGGATCCGACAAACCTCACAGAGAGGAATAGGGTGTCGTTCCATGAGATACCCATGGGTAAGGCGAGTATGACCAATGCGGAGACCGGAGAGTGAAGTCTCCCGAGTACATATGTGTCTAATTTAACAACAACGGTGGTAAGATGATCACAAACCTAAAAGCAGTTTAATAGAGTGCAATTTGTTATGGTGCTTGTCCGACCACCGTTGTTGCCAACGGCCGGGAAGAAGGGCAGAGATGACTGAAAATAATCTCTGAATGGAATACCTCTATATGATTATTATAATTATAATAATGGTGGAACGCTAAACCCGTAGAGATATTGTTAGCCGTCTGGACGACATCATGAGAGGTAATTGGAGCAATCCTATTATCTGTCTCAGTGCTGGAGGCAACGATGTTGGCAGACGTAGGAGTGAGGAGCTGATTAGCAGCTATAGGTCAGCAATAGACAGAATTAGGAAGAAGTGTGGGAACCCTGTCATATGTGGTATTTTGCCAAGGAGAGGAGTTGGAAATGAATGGTTGTCCAGGGCAATTGGTGTCAATTGCTGGCTGGACAAATACTGTAAGGAAAATGCAGTAACATTCATTGACAACTGGGACCTCTTCTATGGCAGAAATGACATGTATGCCAGGGATAGGGTTCACTTATCTAGGTCTGGGGTGGGGGCACTGGCAACTGCAGTGGAGGGAGCTGTTAGGGCTTTAAACTAGAAAAAGTTAGTGGTATGGGTTATGGGGGGAAAACAGTGAAGTCCCAGTGTAGTAATGTTATAAATTCTAGGGGAACAAGTAATAGGCAGAATAAGGTGGATATTGGAAAGCCATTGGCACTAGGTGACAAGGACAGTAATAGGTATAAGGGAAAAACAGAAATGAGCAGGAAGGGTAAAGAGAAAGGAGGGTCTTTAAGTGTATATTACACCAATAGTCGTAGTGCTAGGAATAAGATGGACGAGTTGAGAGTAGTTGCAAGTACAGGTAATATTGATGTTTTTGCAATAACTGAAACATGGTTTAATATGAAAAATCGGGACTTGCCTGCCGAATGTCACATTCAGGGTTTTAAATTGTTCCAAGTAGACAGAAGTATCGGGAAGGGGGGTGGGGTGGCACTCTATGTCCGTGATCATTTAAATTGTTGTATAAAAATGGGTATAAAGTCTGAATTAACACATACAGAGTCTGTCTGGATAGAATTTTCAGAGGGGCATGAAAAATTGATTTTAGGTGTGATATACCGTCCCCCAAACTTAGATAGGGACCAAGGGAGACTACTATGGGAGGAAATTGTTAAGGCCACAATGCACGATATCCTAGTTATTCTGGGTGACTTCAACTTTAGTCAAATTGATTGGAATTTTTTGACTGGGAATTTAGAATCTAACGATTTCTTAGAAGTAGTTCAAGATTGTTTTTTGAAGCAGTTTGTGACAGAACCTACAAGGGAAATAATCTGCTTGACTTAGTTCTGGCAAACAAGGAAACCCTTGTTAATAATTTAGAAATTACAGAGGAACTCGGCGCAAGCGACCACAAATCAATTACCTTTGGCATTGAATGGAAGTTTCATAGTAGGAATAACTCAGTAACGGTCCCAGATTTTCGCTTAGCAGATTACAATGGACTTAGAGAACACTTATCATCTGTGGACTGGGGTAATGAAGAGAGCTATCAATATGACAGTTTTCTGAACACTATACATGCTGCCCAAAGAACATTTATCTCATATAAAGAAATTAGATCGAATAGAAATGACCCAAAATGGATGAATAATAGGCTCAAATATCTTTTAGGGCAGAAGAAAGGAATTTATAGGCGTATCAAAAGAGGTGAGGGTCATCTTACGAATCAGTATATTGACATTAAGAGGGACGTTAAAAAGGGGATAAGAAAAGCTAAGCGGGACTACGAAATTAAAGTTGCTAGGGATTCGAAAACTTGCCACACAACTTCTGTACCTTCTTCCAAACAGCACGAGGTAATGTTAGACACGTAGTCTCGCCAACAAGTGCGTTTAGC
>WNWK01019999.1:15000-36702 GCA_009830355.1 Cherax destructor | reverse complement strand
CTATCCGAAAAGGGTATTCACATGACCCATAACCCATCCTCCTATACCCACAAATTTCTGCTGCACACTAACACCGGAATTCTTAAAACTCACCCTATACCTCTTCAACCTCTCCTCATTACTTAACACTCTAGGTCCACCTTTATCCCACTAGTTGCCAATTATCTTACATTAATCATCTCATCCATTACTTCTATTAACTTTCACTTCACTAACCCATTGATGACACTCCATGTACCACACATTTATCTCTTACTCACTGTAGCTACCACTAAATATTGATCTGATATGTGTCACCCTTAAAATTTCCACCCATTTATCTACTAATGCAAAGTTTAAACTGATATCATTATGCCCAATATCGATGGTGTACTTATTTACCCTCTTAATAGTAGTATGCTATGCAATAAAAATTTAGCTATACAATGAAGAAAATCTTAAGGTGCTCACCTGTACTGGAGAAAGCATTGCACACTGAAGAGCACACCTCTGGCTACAGCTTCATCTTGCTATGTCGTAGATGGTACCTTGTTAAACACCTTTTCAATTAGTAGTTTGATCGTTGGAATACGAGTCGATCCACCAACAATCTCAACACTGAGATGTCATCCAGCTTCAGTGATGAGTCTTGAAGGCATGTTAGAGTTGACTCTACACGCTCAAAGAGGAGCAGCCATTTCCATGGTGGCCCTATATATAAAACATTAAAATTGCCAGAATGAAGGTTTTCATATCTAAGTAGTTTGTCCCATTAATATACAAGTTTTGTTGATATGTCTGTACCATCTAGTTTGTTGAGCTCAATCGGAAGAACAAAACTAGACAGCCCATTCAAGGCAGTGTGACAAGTGCACAAGTTATTGGCATAATCCTTGTGAGATTTGTACTAAAAATTTCTAGCCATGAAACCCTTTTGTTGGCTTTGTTGCTTGCAGTTAGACATTGCTTAGTGTGTTTTAGGTCACTGCTAATAACTATTCCAAGTTCATTCTCCTAAATTCAGATTTTACATTGTTATAACTAAAATGCATGTAGATGGAACAATTATTTTACATTACTTTGCATTTTTCCACATGAAGCTCTTTCCATATCTCCAACCACTGCACCACTCTATCCAGACCTTACCTATATGTGGCTGCAGGGAGTTGAGTCTTAGCCCCACTTCAACCTGCCACTTGCTAGAATCATCCCCTTGTAGCCTTGTGGACTATCACACCTGCTCTTATAACAAGGCATGGAGCCTGCCTCCATCACTTCCTCATCGAGGTCATTCCACTCCCTGACCACCCTAAGACTGAAGAAATACTTCCTGACATCTCTGTAGCTCATCTGTGTAACTTTCAGCTGTGCCCATGCACCCATTTCCCCATGTCTCAAATAGCCTATCTCTGTATCCTATCAATTCCTCTGAATATTTTGGCATCATGTCTTCCCTTGTTGTCCTTCAAGCTTAGATTCAAATCTTTCCTTGTAGCTCATATCCCTTAGTTCTGGAACATGCCTTGTTGCTATTCACCTGCTCTTATTTTTTTTTTTTTTTTAACATGCTTTCTAAGGTGTGGGTTCCATGCCAATTTTGCATACTACAGATTGGTGTAACATAAGTGGTATAAAGGGCTCAGAGATTCCTGAAGGCTACTCTTAGGTTTGAAAGACAAGCCCTGGCTGCATAGGTTATTTGGTTGATGTAAGCCTCAGGCAATATGCTTGGCACTATACTCACCCCTGGATCTTTCTCTTATGGAAAAGGTCTGCAACCTGTCTATATGCTTGGTCTTCTGACCCCTTCCTCCAATCTTATTATGGGTCACAGATGTGTATTTTTCCTAGTTCTGTGGTAACTGTGAACTTAACAATCGTTATGTTAGGTTCATTCTACATTATGCCTAGGATTAGGCCAAGGAACTATCCTGTAGTATTTATCTAAGCTAATCTGCATTTCATCTCAGCGAGTTAATTTGAAATTAGTTTTCTATGGCAAGAATCTTTCTGCAGATTTATTGAAGACCTTTGGAAAATCAAGATGCTATGGGAATTACCTTAATTTTTACAAATTGAACAGGTTTACCAAATTTGTTAGCAGACTTTAGTACAAAATCCATGCTGATTTTTGGCTTATGTATGGTTGCTCCCAAAGAATTTACAATATTTTCACTAATTATGATTTCAACAGTTTCCCATAACCAATATTAAACTAAGGGCTGCTGTTGCAGGAGCACAACCTGTATACTATTATTGTATTAAGAGCCAATATGTACTCAACCTGAAGTTTTTTTTGGTTGCTATTTACGCCACTCCAAATTTTCACATTTATCTTTTTTTTTAACATAACCCTTGTGAAAGGTGGGGGCCTACTGTATATTATGTTTCCATCCTACAAGTAATGTAAAGTGCTTTGCCACCAGTGCTGATTTGGCTTTGTTTGTCTAATGATCTAAGTAATATTCTCCCTCTCTCAATATAATGGTTGCTTTCTTTTAACAACCATTCTGAAAATTGCTAGTTAAGTATGGACAGCTCATAACCAGCTTCAGTAGGGGAGTGTTTTTTTCCAGTTTGATTGCAGATCATATCACTGAGAAAAATATAAGTGTTGCTTCTAAATATGTTTTTACTATAAATGCATGAAATTAACTCAAACAATGACCAAGTTCAATTCCAGGCAAGAAGACACAGGCATCTCTCCTTTCACTTGCTGATCCTGTTCACCTAATAAATACAGTGGGTGGCATCCTTGAGAGATAAAGACCCATATGACTGACCAAGGGATGTAAATCTGGGGTGGGTCACAGCAGCAGGGAATGTCCTAGGAGGGGCTACATTGTAAGAGCTAAGAAAGATCGTAGTGGAAGGGAAAGGGCTTGAACATCTAAAAGGCATGTGCAAGCATGTTAAATTAGAGCAAGTGGAGACAAAGTGGTTTTGGAAGTGCTGCTGAGTGCATGTACACAGGTGTCACTCATTTTATGCACAGATGCATTCCTGGCTCATAACACATAATGGTCCAATTTTTTTTTTTTTTTTCAACATGTCGACCGCTTCCCACCGAGGCAGGGGGTGACCCAAAAGAAAGAAAAACCCGAAAAGGAAAAAAACTTTCATCGTTCAACACTTTCTCCATCATTCATACATAATCACCAGTTCCTTGCAGAGGCACTCAGATATGACACAGCTTATGTCACTCCAAACAGCAAATATCCCAACCTCCTTTAAAGTGCAGGAATTGTACTTCCCACCTCCAGGACCTGGGTCCAGCTAATCGGTTTCCTGAATCCCTTCACAAAATATTACCCTGCTCACACTCTTAACAGCCTCATCAGGTCCCAAAACCATTCATCTATCTACTATCTAACACACTCACTGGAAGTCCAAGCCCCTCACCCACAAAAATCCTTTGCATCTCCTCCAAAAATAACACGTAGAAAACAGGCATACCTTCTGCTTTGCAGATTCCACATATCTTAATGTTTATAAAAAATTTCTTACTGCACATGCATCAATCATAAACAAAATTAAGGCAGTCCAAAGAAAAACTAGCAATTCAAACACTCCTAAATAACATGGTAACAGAACTGAAAAATCCACATTTGCTTATTTTAGTAAAAATTATAAACATAAAAGTAGGCACCAAAACCACCACATACTCAAAAACAGCTCGTTGAAAACTATGTGTTTATTTTCCACTGTATAGTTAAGAGCCTTGTAAATACTTCATCTCCCTCTTTTTCTCCTCCTTCCTTTCACTCCAAGTCCTGAGATCATGTCAGTGCCACCTAACTTCTTCCATCTTAAGATGCCATTTTTTCAACCTGACACTTCAAAATGAAAGCCAGCCACATGATTTTCTTCAATATAAATTCCCTATACCCAACTCTCCTTTCTTTCACCATTTAATTCTTTAAAATTGAACCAGCTTAGAGCAGCACACAAGTACAAGTGAAGAAAAATTAATGAACGGCACAAGACCTTTCAATGTCCCCTCTATAAGTAATTACTGTAAGATTACTAAATGTAAAAAGAAAACTATGAAAGTGTTTCTTCTTGTTGGGTCACCCTGCCTCAGTGGGAGACTGTTAAAAATTTACCAAAGCGAATAAATGACATGCACAGTTAAACGAGACTTTTCACATTGCTTCATGAAATTCCTTATCAAAGTGCGTTTGCTTCATGTCATACTGTGAGCTACAGGCACCAAGAGCCTTACTGATAAAGTCCCATAGGTGTTCACACTAAACAGGTACAAACTGGTAAAGGAAACTATTCACCCCAGGCAAAGACACTTAACTACTCTTAATTTTCTCCTCAAGTAAACTAATATACTGAAACAATTTTAAATTTATCTTTACCATGGGAAAATTAACCACCAATCTACTTAACTAAACTGGTCCAATGCATTCTTTACCTGTTTAGCAGATACATCTTTATCATCCATAAAGCACTCACAATATTAATAGGAAGATCTGTAGAATTGGCTGACATTTTGTTTCTTGAGCTTCTCTACCTCAGTGCACAGAGTCGAAGCCAGGCACGAGGATTTCCAGTTGCGTCAACTGGTTGGGAAAGTAGCAATACTATTAAAATAGTTAAATTTTAAGCTTCACAAAAATTCTAACATTTACCAGAAACTTCAAGCACCATCACTTGTATAAATAATAAATGTATTGTACTGAATCAACTTACTTTGTATTTGATTTAAATTCCATGGCAAAATGATGAGCCATGAGATCACCAAAAGCCACGGCCTCCAAGATTGGCATCTGCAGATGTGGCCAACATCTTAAGTTTCCCTTATTAAAGGTTACAACAGACACCTAGAATTTAATAAATTAAGCATTATTTATAAGAATGATAAAGGGATAGATCTTTTGTCTCCCTGAGCCACTTAGGTCATAATTATATAAACTAGCCTGTAAATTTATTTCTCCCCACCACACACTCCTACCCCTTCAGCTTCGCTCATTGAGCACCAGGACATCCAGTTTTTTATTCATAAAACTGACAATCTTTTTTTTTTTATCTGCACTACATCTATGCACTGTCAAAAGATCCAACTTTTTATACACATTTTATTTTTTAGCAATAGATACAGAATGGGTTTCTAGCCCCTTTCTCCTGGCATTTTAGTCACCTATTCTGACACACTATGACTTATGAAGGAAGGATTTTTCATTTCCCACAGAGATGAAAAGAAATATAACGAACAAGAACTATTAACCATTATCCGTCCAAACGTAGATCTACATTGTTACCACGCAACGCTCCAAACATAGGATCAACGTTTATTTTTCCTGCCTCCAAATTTGCACGACCTGAGATGTGCCTGGATCAGTATAGAATGGGTCTTAACACTTGGTGTGCGTAGTATTAAAAAAATCTGGGACCACTTAGTTCCTTGTAAGCACCAGTTTAAGCGCCATCTAGAGCAAAACAGCGTATCAAACACCAGATTCACTGATGTCACAACCATTAACACTCCCTTTTATGAGTAAACTGATGATGACCCTGAGTTTAGTGGCTATGAAATGGATGTGGCCAAGCGGTCGAGGAAATATCAAAAACATCGATAATAACCCATGTGCAACATCCTTTCAATTTTGATACTGGAAGTGTCATCCTGCCAAATGTCCTATAAACTCTGCATCGTATATAATTGTTGTTTCATGAACAGCTCTAAGACAAAGAGACAAGCAAGGAGGGATAAGAAGACAAAGACATAAGCAGAGACAGAGATAAACAGACAGACATGTTTATATGTAACAGTGAAAACAAATAAAGCCAAGGCAGTGCAAGATCATCATGTCAATCCACTGCTGCACTGTCAGCAGAGGACACCCGTCTTACACTGTGCTTCGGAGTTTCATAGTCACTCCAGCATGTCTAAAACATTGCTGGGACCTATAAATACAGTGGAACCTTAACTCATGAGTGCATCCACGAGAGTTTTTCCAGATACGAGCAGTCGCTTGGTCAATTTTTTGCTTCCAAAAGTGAGCAAAATTTCCAGATGCGAGTGGGTTTCAAGGAAGGTTCCTTGACGCTGGTGAGGGGCTCTTGCTCTTGATTTAGTGAACTGGATCTCGGTTGTTTGTTGGACTATCTTATTGAAACTTAGGCAATGTATGATGGAAAGATGCTTCTTAACGTATGTACACCAAAAATGAAAGAAATCAGACCATAAATAAAGGAGTTCACTTCTCAGCCATTAGCGGAATATATTTTCGTATGTTTTTTATAGATGTATTCTCGTTTTTTTGGTCTCATTTGATAGAATGGAAGATATATTACAGAAAATAGATATGATTTGATTGGTTTCAAGATGAAAAGTAATTTTGAAATTGAGCTCAAAGTAGCAGAAATGTTCAAGAGTAAAACAAATGACGTAACCTCCATCTCCAATATGCAGTCATGAATGAGTTGACATTATTTATACAATTATTACAATAATGTCGTAGTCTGCATAACAGTAAATCTTCTATATTTTGTGTGAATAAAAATTCCAAATTATTTATATTGTTATAATAATAATAATAATATGTATAATAATAGTATAATATAATAATATACATATAATAATAATACATGTATAATAATGTACTATATAATAATAATTATAATAATAGACGAAGTTTCAAAGGGCCATCACTAGATGGCAGTGAACACCACAACAATGCTGAAGCGGTGGCTGCCTCCACTTGTCACATAATGACATTTTGTTCTATTCTAAAGTATATATCAGGTTTCTATGTTATTTATATTGTTTATTAGTGTAATATTAGATGAATCAAATAGTAAGCTGTAGAGATGATGATAGCAAAATATTCAAAGAGTATTTTGTCCTGTCTCCAGACAAACTCGTTGGCTGCCGATGCCGCCACATATAATGACATACAGTGGGCCCTTGAAATCGTCCATAATCCGTTCCAGAGTCTGACGAAATTCAAAATGGATACTTTCTAAAACCATTTTCCCATAAGAAATTATGTAAATAAAATTAATTTGTTCCAGAAACCCAAAATATTTAAATATTTTTTTTTACATAAAATGTACATTTATCTACACAGAAAACAATAAGACATGAAATATAAACAGTAATAACTTGACACTTACCTTTATTGAAGAGTTGTTGATGTTGAAGATGGAAGGAGGGGAGAGTGGGAAGAGTTGCTAGTGTTAAAGGCATTCATTAACACTTCATAGGTACCAAGTCCTTTTTCTGGGGTTACTTCCCTCTTTGTTTTTTACACTAGGACCATAGTTGAGAGTCACTGACCCCTGTCTCACAAAATAACTGTCCAGAAAAACTGTTTCTATGTTCTTAAATGTCCCTAAAATGTGACAAAGACATTGTCATTGAACATGTCGTATACACGGCCTGCAACAGCTTATTGTGGTGATGCCTCTCCACAAATGCATCCTTAGTCCACATTGCACACATCTCCTCATCTCTGAAGAAAGCAACTTCTTCCCCCTCTCCCTTCCTCCTCCTCCTCTGAAGGCAACTTTCTGAGCTCTGGTCTGTTGTTGCAGATTAAGGTCCAGCAGCTCTTCAGTGGTTAGTTCTTCATTGTGGTCCCTCCACCAACTCTTCCACATCCTCACCACTACCTTCCATCCCCATGGCCAACTGGCATAGGGATGTCAGGGTCAGCCCCAAACCCTTCAAAACCTTGTCGAGATGCCAATCTGGCCACAATTTTCCAAGCAGAGTTCATCGTCCTGAAGTCACTCTGCCAAGCCTTTACCTATAAGGCGCATGCAATGGAGGATATTGGAAGGGATCTTTCCAGAACTCTCTTAGGGTCAATTCAGTCTGAGGTTATGTCAGCACCTTTGAAACATTGCTGGTGTGGAGCTTTTTAAAGAAATGACCTGCTGGTCCATGGGCGTAGGAGAGGAGTGGTATTAGGGGGCAAGAGAAACTTACTCTAATGAACTTAAAATCCTTCACCATTTGCTCTTCCAAGTCTCGAGGATGAGAAGGAGCATTGTCCATTACCAGGAGGTACTCTTAAGTGGCAATTTATTTTCCAAGATGTATTTCTTCACACTGTGGGCCAAACACTTCATTGAACCAATCAAGTAGAAAATTTCCTCATGACCCATACCTTACTGTTAGCCTTCTACATCACATAAATTAGCCTTGGCGACACTTTTTCTTAGCAACACTCTGGAATTTTCAGTGATACACCAGTGGCTTCAACGGAAATCCTAATTAGCATTCCACACAACATTAGAGTTAAACTGTCTTTCATATTTCTGTGTCCTGTCAGTGCATTTTCCTCCTTCGATGTAGGTCCTCTTGGCATTTTCTTCCAAAAGAGGCCTGTTTTGTCACAATTGAACACTTGTTGGGGTTTGAATTGTTCAGCCTCTATGTGTACCCCTTGAATTGGGTGTGCACAAATTTTTCAGCCACATAGTTGTCAGAACTTGCAGCCTCCATGCCTTAATAACTTTTGTGTATGGCACTTCGCTTCTGAAATTTTTGAATCAGCCTTTGCTGGCCTTGAATTCATCAATATCAGCACTGCTCCAGGACTTTTCTTTTCAGATCGCTGCTACAACTGCCTTACCTTTTCGCAAATTATTGACTGTGTAACATCTCCTGCTAACTTTTTTTGTCTGATCCACAAAAAGCAACTACTTCTCAACTTCTTCGATTATCTGCGCTCTTTTCGCTAGCATATTCACCACTTTCGCAACATCAGCTTCCTTGATTTCCTTTTCAACAAGATGGATGATGGTTGAATGGGCCTTCCCATACATCCTGGAGAGCTCCTCCACATGCACTTTCATATTTTTCTATGATCTCTTTCTAATCCTTTCTTAATCGTGTTTCTCACTTTCGTACTTCAAAAGTTGGTACTAGGAGCTTTCTTTGCGCCCATGGTGGCTTATTTAGCAGTTGCAAGCACTAAACAATTGAATAAATGACAAAATGTATGGTATGAACGCTGATGTGATCATCACACTCTGGTAAACAATGGCACACTTACGCTGAATAGTGTTTGTGCACCCACAGTGGCTGGAGGCTGCTCCGACACGGCTTCATACGACCGCCAATTTTTGCTTCAAGGGCTTAAAATCAAGCCAATATTTTGCCGAAAAAAGCTGCCGATTTTCAAATTTGCCGATATTCACGGGGACGATTTTCAAGGGTCCACTGTAGCTTTATTCATTTTAGAGTATATATCAGGTTTCCTATGTTATTTATATTGTTTATTATGTCATATTAAATGAACTGAAATGTATGAAAGAGGGGAAGGTACCCTAGATTACAGAGAGCATGTATAGTTCCTTTATATAAAGGGGGGGATAAAGGAGGAAAATTATAGGGGAATAAGTTTACTGAGTATACCAGGTAAAGTGAATGGCAGGGTTATTATTGAAAGAATTAGAGGTAAGACAGGAGAGTAGGATTGCAGATGAGCAAGGAGGCTTTAGATGGGGTAGGGATGTAGATCAAGTGTTTACAGTGAAGCATATATGTGAACAGTATTTAAAAAGGTAGAGAAGTTTTTATTGCATTTATGGATTTAGAAAAGGCATATGATAGAGTGGATAGGGGAGCAATGTGCATGTTGCAAGTGTATGGAATAGGTAGTAAGTTACTGAAGGCTGTAAAGAGTTTTTATGAGGATAGTGAGGCTCAGGTTAGTGTGTAGGAGAGGGAGATTACTTCCGGTAAAAGGTCTAGAGCAGGATGTAATGTCACCATATTGTTAAATATATTTAGATGGGGCTGTGTGCTATGAACTAGGGTGTTGGGGGGAGAGGGGTGGATTAAATTATGGAGAATTAAATGAAAAGGGGAGTTGACACAGTTACTTTTTGCTGATGATACTGTGCTTATGAGATTCTAAAGAAAAGTTGCAAAGGTTAGGGGGACGAGTTTGGGAAGTGTAAAGGTAGAAAGTTAAAAGTGAACAAAGATAAGAGGTGATGATATCAACGATTTAAATAAAAAAAAATTGGATATCACATTGGAGAGGGGGGATTATGAAGAAGTAAATGTTTTCAGATATTTGGGGTTGAGTGTCAGTGATGGGTTTATGAAGGATGAGGTTAACATAGAATTGATAAAGGGAAAAAAAAGGTGAGTGGTGCTTGAGGATCTGTGGAGACAAAAAAACGATCCATGGAGGCAAAGAGGAATGTACAGATAGTGGTACCAACACTCTTATATGGGTGTGAAGCAGGGGTTGCAAATGCTGCAGCGAGGAGGAGGCTGGAGGCAGTGGAGATGTCCGTCTGGGCAATGTGTGGTGTAAATATTACAGAAAATTGGAATGTGGAAATTAGGAGGTGTGGTACTAAAAGTATTTGTCAGAGGGCTGAAGAGGGGTTGTTGAGGTGGTTGGTCATTTAGAGAATGGATCAAAGTAGAATGATTTTGGAGAGCGATAAATCTGTAGGGAAGGAAGGGGGTGGGGTGTCTGAAAAGGTTGGAGGAAGGGGAAAGGAGGTTTTGTGGGCGAGGGGTTGGGACTTCCAGCAAGCATGTGTGAGCGTGTTAAATAGGAGTGAATGGAGACGAATGGTTGGGACATGACGATCTGTTGGAGGTGAGCAGGGTAACATTTTGTGAAGGGATTCAGGAAACCAGTTAATTGATTTATTGGGGTTTGAGTCCTGAAATGGGAAGTACAATGCCTGCACTTTAAAGGAGGGGTCTGAGATAGTGACAGCTGAGGGACTTTTCTCAGCTGTCGTATCTGAGCTCCTCTGCAAAGACAGTGATTATGTATAAATGTGGTGAAAGTGTTGAATGATGATGAAAGTATTTTCTTTGGGGATTTTCTTTTTGGGTCACCCTGCCTGGTGGAGACCCGACTTGTTGAAAAAAAAAAAAAAAAAAAAATAATATATATATAATATATATATATATATATATATAATATATATATATATATATAGAGAATCACTTCATCTGAGATCATTTATCCCCAGTATGACTGAGTTTGAGCACATTCACAGCATTATGATGTCAACGAGATAAAGTCAGTTGATCAAATGAAAATGCTGGCCCACAGATGGCTCCAAATTCATCCTGTTCTCTACTTGTATGTTTCATAACAATAAAATGCTTTCAAATGAGCTGATGTAGGCAACAGCTGAAGCCAAAAAGTTAGAAATCCTTAACTTGTAAACAGCTTATAAAGTTAGGGATCCTTAACCTTGTCAAATCCAGTGTAAAAAAAAAGATGAGATATAAAGAGAGAGATAAGAGAGCGAAAGAGAGAGCAATAGAGAGCAATAGAGAGCAATAGAGAGAGCAATAGAGAGCAATAGAGAGAGCAATAGAGAGGAGCAATAGAGAGACCCAATGAATGTAATCCAATTTTCCCATTTTTTTTCTTTTTATTTTACACTATTTACATGCCATTTCAGTAACATAACTACCATATTAACCAATAGCAGCTGTACTATAAAATTACTCTCCAGTAATACTCTACTTAGCTTTTATTTAAAATAGTAAAATTTGCAGTACTGTATTGTACTGTATAATTGCATAGTGGACCCGGAGCATGATAGTCTCCAAACTCGCCCTTATGTTTATTTTTTGTAAGTGCTTTTTTGTGTGTATTTTGGAGTCTAAAAGACTAATCTAATTTACATTATTCCTTATGGGAATAAATTCGTTCGGTAATGGCACTTGAACAGCATTCTGAACGAAAAATGACGTAATCCGGGGGTCCACTGCATATAGAATGTATAAGGGCTGATTCAACATGCACATGAAGCTACATATTTTCAGTAAATTTAGCAGCAAACAGACTTAAGTACACATTTGTAAAAGAAAACTGAATTTTCATAATTCAATACTTTTCATACACTGGGCCATCTCCACCGCAAGGTAAAGAGACCCCCCCAAAAAAAAAAAATCACCATTGTTCACCATTACTGTCTTACCAGAGGGGCATACACACTTCAGTTCAGACTAGCCACCTCTCCTTTAGAGTACAGGCACTATACTCCACCTCCAGGACTCAAGTCTCAGCCAACTGCTTCCCTGAATCTCTTCACAAATGCTTCCTTGCTCACACTCCAACAGAACTTAACTTTACCATGATGTGTTCTTTACATACCCTGCCAGTCATACATCCCGCATTAAAGGACAAATGAAATACAAGCACATGTCAGTATCGTATATCTACAACACTTACCTGTATATTTGAATTTCCACAATCAACAAAGACAACATTCCAGCTTTCCGGTCCTGGAAGGTCTTGTTTGTAAATACCATACGCTAGGCAGTGGCTGTGGTTTCATTGAAAAGACGTAATACATTTAGCCAGCCCAGCAGTAACTGCAGCATCCAACATTGCAATTCTATCAGCTCAGCATCAGTAAAATAACAAGGAACCTGCAAAGACATGTTCAACATAAGCCTCAACAAATCTGCCACAGAACCACTGCTGTTATTCACATCATTGTAAATTTATAAACACAGCATTCATCCATCAGTGAATTACAGTGATGAAAATACTTGTGTTTTATAGGTAGGTTGGTAGACAGCAAACACAGGGAGGTACTACCGTCCTGCCAAGTGGAATGTGAAACAGAAACCTGTAACTGTTTGCTATGATGGTAGGATTGCTGTGTCATTTTCTGTCTCAAGTGCTGGATAACAGTATATCTTGCTACTTACTTACACTAAGGTCACACCACAGCATACACACATGCATATATATACATACATACACATATCTAGGTTTTCTTCTTTTTTCTTAATAGCTCTTGTTCTTCTTTACTTCCTCTATTCTCCATGGGGAAGTGGAAAGAATCTTTTCCCCATAAGCCATGCATGTTGTGGCGAAGCGACTAAAATGCCAGGAGCAATGGGCTAGTAAACCTTTCTCCCTGTATACATTTACTAAAAAAAGAGAAGAATTTCTTTATAAAACTGATGTTGAATGCGTGGATGTAGTGCAGATAAGAAAGAGATGATTGCTGATGTTATGAATGAAAAGTGAAGTTAGATGTCCTGGCCCTAAGCCGAAACAAAGCTGAAGGGGGTAGGCGTTCAGTAGGGAGAAATAAATGGGATTAAGTCAGGAGTATCTGAGAGAGTTAGAGCTAAGGAAGGGGTAGCAATAATGTAGAAAGATCAGATATGGAAGAAGAGGGAATATAAATGTGTATAAATTCAAGGATTATGTGGATCAAAATAAGGGTCAGTTGTGAAAAGTGGGTCATAATAGGCGTGGCACCTGGAGAAGAGAGGAGGTAGCAGAGAGAGAGATTTTGGAGATGCTAAATGAGGAACTTTGAACCAAGTGAGAGGGTAATTGTGGTAGGGGACCTAAATGCTTAAGTAGGAGAAACATTTAGAGAGGGTGGTAGGTAAGTTTGGGGTGCCAGGTGTAAATGATAATGGATCCCTTTAATTGAACTTTGTATAGAAAGGGTTTAGTTATACGTAATACATATTTTAAGAAAAAAAAAGGATAAGTACATACAAGATATAATGTAGGGAGTAATAACAGTAGTTTGTTGGACTACGATTGGTAGATAAAAGACTGTTGAGTAGACTTCAGGATATACATGTTTATAGGGGGGCCACACAGGATATATTAGATCACTTTAGCTGTAGCTACAGGAGAGTAAAAGGTAGATGTGGGATACAAGGAAAATAGAACAAGTAAGAGAGAGGTGAAGGTTTATAAACTAAGAGGAGGCAGTTAAGGTAAGATATAAACAAATATTGAGGATAGACGGCTAGTGAGATATGGGGTCGAAGATGTATTGGGTAGGTTTAAGAGTGTAGTGTTAGTGTGTTCAGCAGAAGCCTAGGTTATAGGAAAGTGGGTGTGGAGGAAGAGAGATTGGTGAAATGATGATGAAAGAGAGTAGTAAGGAGAAAAGTTAGCATATGAGAGGTTGTTACAAAATAAAAGTGATGCAAGGAGGAGGAGTATATGGAGAGAAAAAGAGAGTGTTAAGAGTAGAAGCAAATGTAAAAAGAGAGCAAATGAGAGTGCAGATGTTAACAAATTTTGTTGAAAATAAGAAAAAGTTTTGGAGCAGATTACTGTTGAGGAAGGCTAGGGAATGAATGGATTTATTTTTTTCAACATGTCGGCCATCTCCCACCAAGGCAGGGTGACCCAAAAGAAAGAAAATCCCCAAAAGAAAATACTTTCATCATCATTCAAATACTTTCACCACACTCATACATAATCACTGCTTTTTGCAGAGGCGCTCAGATATGACAGCTGAGAATAGTCCTCCCAGCTGTCACTATCCCAGACCCTCCTTTAAAGTGCAGGCATTGTACTTCCATTTCCAGGACTCAGGCCCAACTAAATCAATTAACGGGTTTTCCCCTAAACCCCTTCACAAATGTTACCCTGCTCACACTCCAACAGTCGTCAGGCCCCAAAAAAAATTGTCTCCATTCATTTATCTAACACGCCACATGCTTGCTAAGTCCAACCCCTGCCCAAAAAACCCCTCTTTCCCCCTCCCCCAAACCCTTTTTCTGGGACGCCCTACCCCCCCTTTCCTTCCCCTACAGATTTATACCTTCCAAGTCATTCTACTTTGATCCACCCCTTCTAAATGACCAAACCATTCAACAACCCCTTCAGCCCTCTGACAAATTTTTAGTAATCCCACCTTTCCTAATTTCCACTTTTCAAATTTTCTGCATAAAAATTACACCACACTTTGCTCTTAGACAGGACATCTCCACTGCCTCCACCCTTTCTCCTCGCTGCAGCATTTGCAACCCATGCTTCACACCCATATAAGAGTGTTAGTACCACTATACTTTCGTACATTCCTTCTTGCCTCCAGGATAACGTTTTTGTCTCCACAGATACCTCAATGCACGACTCCCCTTTTTTTTCCTAAATCAATTCTATGGTTAACCTCATCCTTCATAAAACCCACCCCGCTGACACGCCAACTCCCAAATATCTGAAAACATTTACTTCTTCCATAATCCCTCCAATGTGATATCCAATTTTTCTTATTTAAATCGCTTGATACCTCATCACCTTACTTTATCTATGTTCACTTTCAACTTTCTACCTTTACACACCCTCCCAAACTGCCCACTAACCTTTGCAAATTTTTAGAATCTCCCATAAGTACAGTATCATCAGCAAAAAGTAACTGACAACTCCCATTTTGCATTTAATCCCCATAGTTTTCCCACCCTCTCCCCAACACCCTAGCATTTACTTTTACAATCCCATCTATAAATATATTAAACAACCAGGGTGACATTAACATCCCTGTCTAAGACCTATTTTTACCGGAACCTCTCTCCTACACACCTAACCTGAGCCTATCCTCATAAAAACTCTTTAAAAACCCTTCAGTAACTTCCTACCATTCCACACACCTGAAACATTTGCCACATTGCTCCTTATCCACTCCCCCCATATGCCTTTCTAAATCCATAAATGCAATGAAAACTTCTTACCTTTATCTAAATACTGTTCACATATATGCTCACTGTAAACACTTGATCTACAATCCCCACTCTAAAGCCTCTTTGCTCATCTGCAATCCTATTCTCTTTTTCTTACCCCAACCCTTTTAATAATAACCCTGCCATACACTTTACCTGGTATACTCAGTAAACTTATTCCCTATAATTTTTACACTCTCTTTTATCCCTTCCCCTTTATATAAAGGAACTATACATGCTTTTCCAATCCCTACTCTCTTCATACATTTATTAAACAAAATACCAACCACCCAGCACTATATCCCCCTGCTTAACATTTCTGCCCTGATCCCGTCAGTTCCAGCTGCTTTACCCCCTTTCAAATTTTACGTAATGCCCTCACACACCTCCCCACACTCATATCCTGCTCTTTCTTCACTCCTAAATGATGTTGTACCTCCTTACCAGTACATGAAATTACCCCTCCCTTTTTTTAGCACATTTTAAAGTTCCTCAAAATATTCCCGCCATCTACCCAATACCTCCAGCTCCCCCTCTACTAACTCCCTACTCTGTTTTTAACTGACAAATCCATTCGTTCCTAGCCTTTTTTAACTTGTTTATCTCACTACAAAAATTTTTTTGTTTTCAGCAAAATTTCTTTTACACAGCCTCCCATTCTTTCATCCGCCTCTTTTGCACTCTCTCACCACCCTTTTTTTTACTCTCTATATACCCTGCCTTTCTTTTTAACACTTCTGTTTTGTAAAAACCCCATAAGCTACCTTTCTTTTATCAACCCCTTTGACTTTATCATTCCCCACCCACTTTTTTCCTCCCACCCAACTCCTATAGCCACAAACCCCTGCCCCACATTCTAATACTGCATTTTTAAACTATCCCAACTCTCTTCAACCCCCCACTCTCATACCCTTTCACTAGCCCACCTTCTGCCAATAGGGTTTATATCTCACCCTAACTTCCTCCTCCCTAGTTTAAACACTTTTACCCTCTCTTACTTGCTGTTGCCATTTTCTTTTTGTCCCCTCTACCTTTTACTCTAACTTTGCTACAACTAAATAATGACGATATATCCATTGCCCTCTATAAACATGTACATCGTGAAGCCTACCAACAAAACATAATCCAACAAACTACTTTTCCCTTTCGTGCTATATCATACCTTTTAATTTATTTACTCTTTTTCATAAATATGTATTACTTATTACCAAACCTCTTTCACACATAGCTCAATAATGGTTCCCCATTTACATTTACCCCTTGGGAAAAATTTCCTACTACCCCCATCCACAACATTTTTACCACTTTAGCATTAAGATCCCCAACCACAATTAAAATAGAGGGGTTATTAAATGGAGAGTTAGAGGTATCGGGAAGATAGAGGGGAAAATTTTGAGGAATTGTTAAATGTTGATGAAGATAGGGGAAACTGTGATCGTGAATAGGCAAGGAGGAATAACATCTTGTAGGAGTGAGGAAGAGCCAGTTGTGAGTGTGGGAAAGTTGAAGAAAGGGGAGGTATGAAAAAGGGGAAGGCAGCTGGGGATGGGATAAAGATAGAAATGTTAAAAGCAGGTGGAGATATAGTTTTGGAGTGGTTGGTGCTATTACTTAATAAATGTATGGAAGAGGGTAAGGTATCTAGGGATTGGCAGAGTGCATGCATGTTCCTTTGTATAAAAGGCCCAAGGGGGCAAAAGAGTAAAAAATTTTAGGGGAATAAGTCTGCAGCGAGGAGGCGGCTGGAGGCAGTGGAGATGTCCTGTCTAAGGGCAATGTGTGGTAAATATTATGCAGAAAACGGAGTGTGGAAATTAGGAGGAGGTGTGGAGATACTAAAAGTATTAGTCAGAGGGCTGAAGAGGGGTTGCTGAGGTGGTCATTTAGAGAGAATGGATCAAAGTAGAATTACTTGGAAGAGTATAAATCTGTAGGAAGGAAGGTGGGGTAGGGGTCATCCTAAAAAAGGTTGGAGGGAAGGGGTAAAGGAGGTTTTGTGGGCGGGGGGTTTGGGCCCTTCCAGCAAGCGTGCGTGAGCGTGTTAGATAGGAGGAATAAAGACAAATGGTTTTTGGGACATGACGAGCTGTTGGAGTGTGAGCAGGGTAACATTTAGTAAAGGGGATTCAGGGAAACCGGTTAGCCGGACTCAGTTTTGGAAATGGGAAGTACAATTCCCCACTTTAAAGGAGGGGTTTGGGATATTGGCCGTTTGGAGGGACTTCTAAACTGTCGTATCTGTGCCCCCCCTGCAAAGATAGTGATTATGTATGTGTGAGGTTAAAGTGTTGAATGAAAAAAGTATTTTTTTTTGGGGATTTTCTTTTATTTGGGTCACCCTGCCCCGGTGGGAGACGGCCAACTTGTTGAAGAAGAAAAAAAAAAAATAGGACCTTCAAAACAAGGATGCCATGTCAATGATCCTTTTTTAATAAAAGTCACTTGTTCTCTCTAGGTTGGAGTACTGCTCTACTAAAGGCAGGAAAAACTGCAGACCTGGAGAAGGGCAGAAAACTTTCACTACTCAAAAAGGTTCAATTAAGTACTTATATTACTTGGAACATAAGCGAGAGTGGTGCATTACAATCTACACCTGGAAAATTCTAGTGGGATTGGCCCCAAACCTGTTAACACATTGTTTCTCATGAAAAGGCTCGACAGTCCAAAATATCCCATGAAAAGCGGAGATGCAATGAGTACACCAAGGGTAAAACCCAACAAGGTGAAGGAATCAAGATTTAAAAACCCTCCCTTCATTTATAAAATAAATTTGGGAAAAATTTTCCCAAGTCTGCCTGATCAGCTGGGCTGTAGTGCTTATGTTCCCCGTTAGACTATGTGCAATCAGCACCAACAACCTAGTTGATCAGGTCATTCACAGGAGACCTTACCTTACCTTTGATAACCCCCAAATCTCTCACTACTCTCAGAGCCCCCAGCCAGGCTGCCTGGTGCTTGCCTGGTCAATCAGGTTTTTGCTGCTGGAGGCCCACTGCCCCAAATATTCATCACAGCCCGTTGATCTGGCACCTGGTGAAATACTTGTCCAGTCTCTTGAAGACTTCTACACTTGTTCCAGTTGTGTTTTTATATCTTCTGGTAAAATGTTGGGAAAATCTGGGGCGAATGGTGATACAGTGTGCCCTTATTAGCCCACCACACCCCTGCCCTCACTGGGTTTTTTTCACTTCCTCCCATATCTCTCACTCCAGTATGGGTGTTATGGCATCGTGCAGATTTGGGACCAGGCCCCTTTAGTAATTTCCAAAATATTATCATGTCTCTCCTTCACTCCAGTGAGTACATGTTCAAGACTAAGGCATTCCCAGTAATTTTAAATGCTTTACTGGCTGTGTGTGTATGCCCTAAACAATTCCTATTTTGTTCCAGCTCAGATATTTCTCCCGCCCTTTAACGGGGGCCGTCAGCACTGAGAAATATTCCAAACGAGGGGGCACTATCGATTTGAAATGTCACAATTGGCATTACGTATTTCCCCCGGGTTTTGAAGTTCTCAATACCCATCAGGCAGTGAGGGCACTGGTGGGTACTGACTGATGGAATAAATTTCCCTGAGAAAAAACCACAATCCCTGTGACCATGTGAAAACTCACCACCACCTGGGACAATTCCCACAAAATAATCAAATGTCTCTGCATATCCAGGTCTCCATGGGGAAAAGCAACCTGTGCCTGGGCCCAAAGGAGGCATCAGACTAGGGATGAGGATCAACGTTAACCTTTCAACTGTGTTCAACATACTAGTACGCAAACTTTTTTTTCTACCCACAAATCTGCCACCTGCCAATATTGTTGACCTCAGTAAAACTCTTTTGGGGTCTTCCATCTAATCATCCATTTGAAAAAAAAACCTAAGGGAAAGGGTCCACACACTATCATAGTTAACTAATACTCAGGTGATGACAAATGTATTAGTACACTAACTAGCAAAAGTAAACTAAGAACCAGGAACTTTTTTCCACCACCCCTCCCTACCAAAAACATGTTGTGGAAGCAGCCTGAATATAACATTCATTCCAAATCTATTTTTCATGATACTAACAGTGGAATTCAGCCACAAAGCACATATTTAACCCAAGATGACCCAGCAAAGCACATATTTAACTCAAGATAACCCAGTAAAGTCAAATAATGACTTAATTCCACGTTTTGAGGAGAATTACATTTTTTTAAACAATTGTGATATAAGTATTCCTGTACGGGAGTTTTAAAGCCCAAAAATAGTAATTATACCATATATTCCAAGTGGAACAATGTTGGGCTAAGATTTCCCCATGTTTGAAGTGCTAAAACATCTTTAAACACATCTAATATCATAAGAAACTGTTCACATGATAAACATTAAAAGCAATTAAAAAAAGAAAATATATCTTAGCATAAATATCGCTGGTGCATTTATAAAACCCGTTGCCGATGAGTGATCATTTTTTCCCAATTCAACACCACAAAATTTTAAGTTTTTATAAGATTCCAAAAATTTTATTCTTATTCAATTCAGAAAAAGACATTCCATTATATGTCATTTTAAAACCTTCTCACAAAGAATTTTTATTGGGGTCTCCCACAGTCCAGGGGAAAAACATTTCAAGATGTTAACATTTAAAAAAGAAAGATTTTCAGCCAAGACAACCCAAAGAATGTGTTAAAATTTTTTTTTTTATAATGAACTGAGTTTGGGGGCCATTAAAAAAAGCCTGACTAAAATCTCTCCCCCAAACTTGATTTTCAGAAGTTACACAAATGTTGAAAGTTTCAAGCCCTTTTTTATTTAGGTGTGTATTCCAGATAACACTTTTTTTTTTAAATAACAGGCAGGCAGTCCTCTGAAGATTTCCATAAGACCTTCAGATGATAAATCTGCATTGGCTGCACGTCTAAAACATTCAAGTTGAGAACTTACCCCTAAACAACATCGTTGCCCTTTAAAACCAAAGCCCCTTGTTCAGCTGTGAGTTTCAGTTTGCTGAAAAGCATTGCTGTTATTTGGATGGGTGTGAATATTTGCTCTTCATTAAGATATTGCACCACGATACCAACACCTCTGTCTGGAAGCTCAACAACTGGGAAAAAAGATGATATTTCAGCTTGCACTTTAGGGCCCTGAAAAGATTTAACAAAGTTACTGCACCACAACTCTGATACATAATTATCAGGCATAAAGATTATAAAAAGCTAGGTCAATCATCCCATATTGCTTTTTAATACCTGTCAAATTGTGTTTTCACAAGCACAATCACACAAAAGTAGAAAAGCAGGTAAAACAGAAAAGAGCAATTTTAAAATAACCTATAACAAAGAAATTAGGTGGTGTGGAATTTACTAAAAGTATTATCCAGAGGGCTGAAGAGGGAATGTTGAGGTTGTTTGGACATTTAGAGAGGATAGAGCAAAATAGGATGACTTGGGGGGGTATAAATATGTAGTGGAGGGGAGGAGGGGTAGGAGTCATCCTAAAAGGATGGAGGGAGGGGGAAAGAGGATTTGTGCATAAGGGGCTTGGATATGCAGCAGGCATGTGTGAGTGTGTTAGATAGGAATGAATGGAGTTAGTTTAATATTCTATTATGCACCCCATACTGATGGTGTGGGCGGTAGTCAAAAAAATTTCAGAGGTACATAATGGGTCCAGGGACTGGGCCCCAAAGTTTTGATAGCTGAACAAGGTACAAGGGAATGAACTCCCGGTAGATCTGGGCACAATCATGACAAGTTAACAAAGGTATTTACAGATTACAGAGGTACATAATGGGTCCAGAGACTGGGCCAAAAAGTTTTTATAGCTGAACAAGGTACAAAGGTAATGAATCATGTAAGTAAATTTACTTACGTTTATACATGGTTACAATCATGAACAAATTATAAAGTAATGAGCAATTCACACGTCCACACCCGGTCACAACTGTAATGAGTTATTGGTGCAAATATTAATATATAGAGAGATATACAGTGGGCCCTTGGTTTTCGTTGAAAATTCTTTCCAGAATGCTGTTTGAGTGCCGTTACCGAACGAATTTGTTCCCATAAGGGCACATGTAAATTAGATTAGTCATTTAGACCCCCAAAATACCCTTACAAAAGCACTTACGAAAATACACTAACATAATTGTTCAAGTTTGGGGGTGGCGCCCCCAGGGTCCACTGTACACAGTGGACCCTCGATTTTAGTATGTATCTCCATTTTTTGCCAATTTCAGTTTTTGCTCACTTTTTTTGTGGGAAAAATTGGCTCCGTTTCTGCCGATTGGCCCCCTGTTTTGG
>WNWK01019999.1:0-10000 GCA_009830355.1 Cherax destructor | reverse complement strand
AGCGAAACACAGTAATACAAGATTTTCTGTACAGTGTCTTGAGGGCACACATGTTAGAGGCACACAAGTGCATTATTGTTACAAAATGCAACATCTACTAAGTAAAGATATCTCCAGAGAATACTAGGTCAACTTATTGATTCCTCTAGCAACTAGCCTGTTCCTGGTTTTTGTAACAGTTAGGCAGAATGAATTTAGTCAAGTTATCCTGTAAAATTAGGTGGCTTTTTTCAATACCACTTTTGGATTACAACTGGATGAATACAAACCATGTAAATAAAAGTTGAGATCTTTAAAACAAAGGTGTCTAGGGGGAATTTGTTAATATCACTTTAATAATTAAGGAGATAATCTACACAAATCTTGGGGTACAGCTTATCACACTTATATAACATACTTATTCTGTACTTAACATATACAGTGGTACCTGGGTTACGAGCTTAATTCGTTCCAGAAGGTTCAAAATGCCGATACCGAACGAATTTGTTCCCCCTTGCAAAAAAACACTTACATAATTGTTCGAGTTGGGAGCTGTTCGTACGCCGAGGTACCACTGCAGATATAGTATTATGGGCACCTCAGATAATATACAGTACACTATAAAATTATAAAACGTACCATCTGGAACATTGCTTTAATAATTTACCAAAGTACAAGAGTAAAACAGGTGTTTAAGTGTGTGTGTGTGTGTGTTCAGTGCTTAGTACAGCCTTCCTCACGAACGACAAAGTTCCATTCCTAGAGACATGTCATAAACAATGCCGCCAAGGGGAAGCATACTAGTAGTATAATGGTAGTGAGTTTGTGTCAACCATTTTTGTTATTGTTTTAATGTCACCTTTGCACCATTTATAAAATTTCTGGTACATGTACTATACTGAAAAAAAAACAATAGAGGAAATCAGCTCTAAATACATTATTTAGGTATGAATACTAGTCAGAGACCCGTTGTAAGTCTGAAGCGTCGGTAAACGAGTACGTTGCTATGTGAGGAGAGGGCTGTATATTCTCACGAAATAACTTATCTACTCTAGCTGTTGAAAATGCTGGTAACTGATAATAAAGGGTGAATAAGTTAAACCGAGAGTTGTAGAAGTATACTAAAAATTTTACAGAGGCTCTGCCATAACACTACCAAAGACAATCGTATTTTGTGGAGATTAACCACACCTTCCTAGGTTTCTTGGCTAATAAAATGAGGGGCATACCAGCAAGTCTCTGGCAGCTGCTGCCTTTATCAACATAAGTAATATTTAGGAGGTGGAGGCAGGCATCTTATTTCTGTTGACTCTGCTTCAGTGCAAAAGTGGTGCCACTTTCTCCACTAAATACATTATCAGCCTCTCATAGATCATAAAATGTATACAAATTATATAAAAAATTCAAACATGTATTTAAGGATGTGTAATGAGCAAGATAATTAATTATGCTGATAATATATGCACATTTACACAAGCCATCTAAGTCTGATTAGGAGTAGGCTCCAGTTTCATGTCAGCGTACAGCATCAGAAAACCAGTAAACACCTCACATAAGAGAGGGAAGGATGCCTGTCTAGTTATCCAAGAACTAGAATCTGTGGTGCAAGCACATGGAGGCAGTCCTTATGGGTGTCCAAAACTGTTAAACAAAATAAAAGCATCTATTATCAGCTTTTGGCATGATTCCCAGATAAGATCTCTTCAAATTACTCTAGAGATAGCCCCTTAGCCACATAAAATTGGCTGTACTGTATTGTATATAACTCCATGAGACAAACTTTGTGGGAAGGTAGGCAGATGGATATTTAACTTCTTAACAAACAAAGCCCCAAGTAACAAACATTGAAATTAAAGAATGCTACAGGAAAAGTATGTTCAAGGCATGGCAATTTGCCCCACTTTCTCATTCTTATACCTGATACATAAAGAGGCAATCATAGAACTGTATCATCCTCTGATAAGAATTTGGGATCTACAGAGTGACACAGCTTAGCCTTGCGCTTGTATTTTTAACGTACTCCAGCTGTCTTCCACTGAGGGAAGGTGACCCCCCAAAAAAAAAAAAAAGTCAGTTTTTCTGCTTTTACATTTAGTAATATATACAAGGGGTTATTAGCACCTTGCTCCCAGCATTTTAGTCACCTCAACATGCATGGCTGACATAGGAATGATTCTTTTCTACTTCCCCATGGAGATGATATACTAATTATAGTCTTCTCAGTGACGCTGACAACAAAAATGATATTCAATGATGACAAATTTCAGTTCTATGTCAAGAAAGAATGGAGGAAAATAAATAACAAGATCCGAGTACAGTAGAGCCCTGCTTAACATTTTGCCTTATGCATACCTCCACTAATACGGCGATTTCAAATTATGACCAAAACTCTATATGGCAACCGCTTTCTTTTCTAATATGGCACGCCCCACCTGATTTGTTTACATTCTGTGAGCACATCTCTCTATTACATCCGGAAGCTTTAGAAAATTTCAAGTGTTTTAAAGTTATTGCATATTTTACATGATTTCAACCTCAGGCAATCAAATGGAGGAACATTGCAAGCAATGTGGTAGCAGAGAATTGTGAGGCAGCTCAGATGAAAATTCACACATGTATGAACTTTTAAATCTCTGCACCAAGTTCACTCTTAAAATCCAGCATAAATAGTAGGAGCCTAATGGGCAGGGAATGCAGAGTTTAGAGAATGGCCGCTGGACCTCATCTTCACCAACAATGATGATCTGATTTGGCAAATGTCATCATATCAAAAACAACATACTCAGATCACAACATAATAGAGGTCCAGACATGCATGTGGGGAGCCCCAGATCAACAAAATGTGATCAGCCACGAGGGAGTTTTTCCAAATTCAACTTCAATAACAAACACACAAGGTGGGACCAAGTAAACCAAGTCCTAAATAATATAAACTGGGAAGATTGCCTACATCACGGATCCCAATCTATGTCTGGAACAAATTAACTCTGTGGTACTTGGAGGTTTGCTCAAGGCAAATTCTAAGGAAAAGGGAGGAGAAGATGCAAACTAGAAAGAGAGAGGCGTCCTATACAGGCGCAGGCAAAATAACGGAGCGGCTACAGGAGGCCAATATCTCTGAAATATGTAGGGAGACACTAGTCAGAGAAATAGCAAACATCGAATTAAAACTAAAGGAATCTTACAGGAATCAAGACACGCGGAAGAACTAAAGCCATAAATGAAATTGAAAGAAACTCCTAAGTATTTCTTTTCCTATGCAAAATCAAAGTCGAGAACAACAACCAGTATTGGGCCCCTACTTAAACGGGATGGGTCCTACACGGATGACAGCAAGGAAATGAGTGAGTTACTTAAGTCCCAGTATGACTCAGTTTTTAGCGAGCCACACTAACCACTGAAAATCAAACCTAAATGAATTTTTTGAGAGCTGCCACAGAACTCTGGACAGACGCATGCCTTCTGACATCACCACGACGCCAAATGACTTCGAAAGCAATAAATGACATGCCCATGCACTTTGGCCCCAACAGGCCCAGACTCGTGAACTCCGCACTATCAAGAACTGGGCAAGAAGCCCCTATCATGTGCTTTAACATCCTATGGAGAGGAAGCATGGACACTGGGATCACAAGAGCTACTAAAAACAACAGACATAGCCCCGCTCTCCACAAGGGGCGGAAGCAACAGCAAAGAACTACAGACCAATTGCGCTAACGTCCCATATCATAAAATCTTTGAAAGGGTTCTTAAGAAGCAAGAGATCACCCATCTTGATACCCATCAATTGCACAAACCCAGGACAGCATGGGCTTAGAGCAGGCCGCTCCTGTCTGTCCCAACTACTGACCACTACGACAAGGTCCTGGATGCTCTAGAAGATAAACAGAATGCAGATGTTATATACACAGATTTTGGTAAAGCCTTTGACAAGTGTACCATGGTGTAATAGCACACAAAATGTGATAAAGGAATAACAGGAAAAGTTGGTAGATGGATCTAAAATTTCCTAACATGTAGAACACAAAAATTATTAGTCAACAGAGTAAAGTCTGAGGAGCTACCAGAAAAGCTCTGTTCCACAAGGCACAGTACTTGCTCCCACCCCTTTCCTCATCCCCCCAATCAGACTTTGGGGGAATGCCACAGTGCTGTGTTTTTTGCGGGTAACCCCCGAATCTCTATGACAGTGTCCACCGTTGAAGACACTGTAAGACTCCAAGCAGACATAAACCAAATCTTTAAATGGGCTGCAGAAAACAATATAAAGTTCAAGGGATGAGAAATTTCAATTACTCAGATACGGAAAACAAAGAAATTAAACTATCAGACAAAAAATTCCAACCACAAAATGGGGAAAAAAACAAAGTCAAAGACCGGGGAATTAAATCATGTAAAGAGGATCCCCCTTCAAGGACCATAAAAATTGTAGCAATTGATCTGCTCAAAAAAAATAAAGGATGGATAATGAGAACCTTAAAAACCGGGGGTCCCAAATGTTTTCCTTTACAGATCGCTTGTTCTATCTAGGTTTTGGAATATTGTTGCACACTAACTGCCCCTTTTCAAGGCGGGTGAAATTGTTGCCCTTTGGGAAAATGTGAGAAATTTTCACTGCACGCATAAGTCGAAAAACCACCTAAACTACTGGGAACCCCCGGGTTTCCCTGAACCTTGTATTCTCTAAAAACCGGCGGGAGAGATAAAATTATTATATACCACAGGGAAAAAATTCCCGGGGGCTTAGTCCCAAAACTTGCACACAAAAATCACTCCCTATGAAAGCAAAGCCCGGCAGGCGATTCACCCCCCAAGGGCGGGGGTGCCACTAGCACGTTGGGGGAAACACAATAAATGTTGGGGGCCCAAGATTGTTCAACTGCCTTCCAGAAACATCAGGGGGATTCCCAAAACCCCCTCGTCTTAAACAGGCACTGGACAGGCACCTAAAGTCGGTACCTGACCAGCCAGGCTGTGGTTCACGTTGGACTGGTGCGACCAGCAGTAACAGCCGGGTTGATCAGGCTCTGGTCCAACTGGGCCTGGTCACAGACCGGGCTGGGGGGGCGTTGCCCCCTTTAAAATTCCCCTTTTCCAGGTAGACTCCAGGTAGAAAATGAAGTGAATATGATTCATTACCTTTTTTAACTTGTTTCTTGTATCCAGTCACCTGGAGCTCATTACCTTGTTACTTATGATTGTGACCAGCTCTAGTTCATTACCTTTTTTAACTTTTCATGGGGTGACTAGCCCCCTGGGGCTCACCTTTGTAACTTTTTAAAGGGCCCCGATCCCCAGTTTTATTACCGCTGTAACTTGTTTAGCTTAAAAATTTTGGGGTCCCGTCAATGGACCCATTATGTACCTCTGTAATCTTTTTACTACCGCCCCCAGGATGGGTAAGGGCTGCATAAAAAGATTTAAACTAAACCACTGTGCCCTCTGAATATCGCACAGCTCATCACTTTCCAACCTGAGGGAAAAACAACGACTGTACTCACCTAATTGTGGTTAGGGGCGAGACTCAGCTCCTGGCCCCCCCGAGACCCAGCTCCTGGCAGTCCCCACGTGAGTTAGTAACCCAGGGTGTTGGTAACCCAGGGGTGAAAACCCAAAAAATTTGTCTTTTATTCCCAAAACAAGTGTGTAAGAAGTTCTAAGTTTGGGTGAGTAACTATTTAAGTATTGCAGTGGTTGGTAACTCATGAGAAGTCTGGCTCAGTCAGTGACCTTGAGAGAGGCACTGCATCCCTTGAGACTTTTAATATTGACTTGGAAAAGGGAATGGGCTTGCCTTTCCCCCTGGGCCCTGTATCTTTACCCCCCTTCCCATTAAAACAGCATCCAAAAAGGCGGTTTTTCAGGAGTGTGTGATCCGTACCAACGTAAGCCTAATGGGCTGGGAATGTACAGGGGAAAGGGGCCGGGCCCGTGTGCTGGTAGTGGTTATTATATTAAGATGGAATAAGTGTTCCTGCCTTTACACCTAAACTCTTCCTTTTTTTCTCTACGAACTGTTGGGGGGGGAGTAAAAAATATTAGAAACCCAGGCTAGCTCATTTGCAGGCAACACCAGACTAGCTTATTCCACAGGCAACACCAGGCTAGTTCATTCTACAGTCAACACCAGACTAGTTCATTCTCCCCAGGAAACACCAGGCAAGCTCATTCAACGGGCAACACCAGGTTAGCTTTTTCTACGGGCAACACCAGGCAAATCATTCTGGGGTTTGGGGGCTAGCTCATTCTACAGGCAACACAAGGCTAGCTCATTCGACAGGCAACCCCCAGGCTAGCTCATTTTTACATGCTACAACAGGCTAGCTCATTCTAAAGGAAACAAAAGGGCCCCAAGCTCATTCGCCCCAGGCAACACCGGGGCTAGTTCTTTTCTACGGGGAAACCCCAGGCTAGCTCATTCTACAGGCAACAAAAAGCTAGCTCATTCTACAGGCAAACCTAGCAATTCACCCACCGCCCTCCGCCCCCCCAAAGAGCCCCCAAACACCCACTCCCTCCTTCCTCCTGCCCCCCCCCCAAAAATCAAATGCAGTGGTCGGCTTTCCTCTCCCCCCCTCTTGCCACAATTTAATACATCTAAAATTGTGTGAAAAGGGCCGGGTTTTGATGCCGACAGAACTGAAGACAAGTTTTAAATTTCTGGCCCCCAAAGAAAAGGCCTGGGATGTAGTGGCGGCGACAGATGGTGGCCAGGGGCCATCGGGTTTTGGGGGTAAAAAATCAGCTGACTCCCTATCATAAGTTTCTGGCAAAAACAAAGTCGGTTTTTCCCAGATATCGAAGAGACCTAAGGATGCAAATGTGTGTTTTTTATGTAAAAGGGTTAAGTCAGTATCAGCAGAAGTGTTTTTTAAAGTGATAGTGTGGGGCACTTGGGTACGTGATAACATTTGGGTCATACGAGGCCTGGTCAGGGCCCGGGGCCGGGGGCTTTAACACCGGGAACCTCCAGGTAGACCCCCAGGAAAGACTTAAAGGTGGCCGTCACGGGAGTGTACGTATAACAGTTCATACATGGTAAGGGGGCGTGTGCATTTGGGATCTACCCTTGTCATACATGGTGACATGTGCTCACCTAATTGCTCCCCCAATTGTGGTTGCAGGGGTCGAGACTCAGCTCCTGGCCCCCCTTTTCTGCTACTGGGTCTCTCCTTTTGCCCATGAGCTTTATCATCCTTTTGTTTTAAAAAACTATGTATGGTTCCTGCCTCCACTATATCTTTCTCTAGTCCATTCCACTTCCCGACTTCTCTGTGGCTGAAGTGTTTCCTGAATCCCTTTGACTCATCTGAGTCTTTGGGTTCCCGTGTGTAAGTGTGTAAGTGAGTTTGTTTGGGTACCGGTTCATCTACGTACAGCTTAACAAACACCCATACATCATGCATGCATACATGGGAACGTGTGAGTTACCAGGATGGCCCAAGGAAGTCGGGCAGAGTGATTTATCTCATTGTTATTGCAACATAGCTAGTCAGGTTAAGTATTTCTTTTTATAATTTGTGGTTTGTCAGGGGGTTGTTTCACCACTCTTTTGATGTGTGCAATATTATTATTTCAGTGGGTATCATATTAGGTGGGAAAATTGTATTGACTCAAGTGGAAGTTCCATTGAATTTGAACCTTTTTTTTAAATTGATATATGTCAAAATTTCCCCAATTTTATGACTTTTACCTACCTTTTCTTCTCTTTATTTTCATCTTTGTAATTTGTGATTGGGTTTAAGCCCTTTGGTTTACAATCCATTATATGTCCCATATTACGTATTCCCACCCATACAAGAAGTCTCTGAATGTTTTTATAGTGAGGTGTGTATCGTATTAAGTAGTAGTAACCTAATTTAAATTTTGAAGTGTTCATTGAACTTGAACCCTTTGTCGTATGATCCTTTTTAGATTTCTGACATTATAGAAAATATTTGCTCTTGCATAAGCCAAAAAGGGAAAGAAGATAAGCGATAAATTTTTGCGTTGTGAGTCTTACACATACGATAAAAACCCCGATACGATACGGATTTGTAGCTTACATGATTCTGCTTGTTGACTCTGGTGCGGTCACAGCAGCTCGATTTTTGGTTTTTCCCAGTCCCCCTACGACCCCCGTTGGGGGGGAATTTATACCTTCTTCACGATGAGTTATGAAAATCGTGTCAAGATCAAACCCAACAAACCCACCCAAACTTGCCTAGCAGTTGCTTTTAAAAGAGCGTCCCACAGGTGAAGTTCAACACCATATTGACCCTGAAAAAAAGCATTTATTGTCGTTTGCAACGATGATTTAGGGTACAAAACCCCACTTAAAACCACCACCACCCCTCTCTGATCGAGGTTTACTGTCATGTTTCCCAGCTCTCAGGGCAAGGGGGGGACAGTTTTTCCCTTTAAAAAACTTGAAAATTCTTACGGGTTTAATCTATCGACGAACTCAAGACATCCATTGAAGATCCCAAAAACCCTGGGCCACGGGGGAGAGCATCAAAAAAAACCACAGCTTCATCCATGCTCAAATAGTTTACAGACGTCAAATTTGGGTGCTACTGCATTAGCCGACGGTCTTGCTGTATATTATTACTTCATCAGCCCCACCTGCATCAAGCTGGGGATTCCAATTTCATTTTTACTGTTGGACTTGTTACCCCTTTTTGCACACAACACCCCGAGACCCCGTGAAGGACAAGAAGTTTTCACAAAAATTTGTAGTGAAGGATATGATTTTAGATCATGCACAGCCGTGCTCCACCAACACCATCTTGCCTCAACTGTAAAAGCAACATCATCCCCACACTTGCTGCTAAGTGTCCCACCCCGTAAAGACATTATGAAGAAGACCCAAGAAGCAGCACAGAAAAAGCCATCTTCAAAATCACCCACCTATGCTGCAATTACAAAAAATTCAAGCTACCCAGATACAGATACATACGATTTTGCTACTGACTCTTTCCCAGGCAGGTCAAACAGCCTGGGCTCTCCCGTCTCCCTACGATCCCCGTTTGGGGGGGGGGCCTTACCACCGATTGCTCCCCGGTGAAGATCAAGGCTAAGAACTCTTCAACCACTGATGTTTCCCAAGCTTGCCCTTGCAACTGCCCTTAAAAGCAGTTTGCAGTTGAAATTTCCCCGGTATTACCACTCTTCAGAAGCCTTCCCTTTTTCATTCATCAATGATGAGGAAGGAAAAAGTCCTCTCACCCCCCTGCTATCAAGACCCCTTTGATCAAGGCTTTGTTCTCTCAACATCGCCATTTATGCGAGCAAAAAAAGATCCGTGTTTATGAAGCGACTTCCCCATCACCTCCATATTTTCTGACGAAATCAAGCAATCAATTGAAGATCTCAACGATTGGGCTGAATTGAAGGGGGTAATCAAGATCCCCAATGCTTCATCAAAGCTGAAAATCACGTTTATAGACGTGAACATGCCGGTTTCCAGATGGCCTTTGTCTCCTTTCTACTACATCAACCCCAGTCAACGAACCTGAACGTTTCAAGCAAATTTCCCCCTTCTGGACATCGAATCGAATCGATACCGAAGAATCGACGAGATGGGGGGGAAAGGGAAAAAGGAAGGGGGAAGGGTGGAAATGCTGGAAAAGGATGGGATGGTGGGGGGGAGGATGTGAAGACGGGCCCAACCACTGTGGGGGCAAGTGGTACTGACGTACTTCAGGTCTTGATGGCGAGTAATCAGGGAAAAGCAGGGGGGCACCTTTAAAGGTGCGGGGATGGCAAAAGGCAGGCAGGGAAGGTCAGCAGTCAAGTGTTGAGTCTTCAATTAATCATTTTTCCGTTTTCAAATGAGTTGTACTGCTTACGTGGAGGTGATCCACCTGGAAAATTTATAGTCGCTTTTATGGTTTTGGGGAGGGCGATGAGTACCACATGGAAGGGGAAAAAAACGTCAGTACAGACGAACGGGGGTCCCCTCTTTAAGTTGGGGGTTCAGAAGCAAACATTTGGCCATTAAACTGACGAGGGTAGAACCCCAAGACTAAAAGTGGAGATT
>WNWK01019998.1:0-36703 GCA_009830355.1 Cherax destructor | reverse complement strand
GGGAATAAATTCGTTTGGTAACGGCACTTGAACAGCATTCTGGAACGAATAAATCACGAACACCGGGGGTCCACTGTAATTGTACGTATTAGGCTATTTCTGGAATGATAACACAAAATAAGTCACACAATCAACTGTGTGAGAAACATGACTGTGAGGTAGTATAGGGACTAGCACAATAATGTAATAATAACATACACTAACGTAGTACAGTGGTCCCCCGCCTAACGAGCACCCCAGAAATCGTACAATTATGTAAGTATAATATTGTAAGTGCTTGTGGAAGTGTATTTTTGGGGATCTGAAATAGACTAACCTATGTGACATTATTTCTTAAGGAAGTAAATTCGTTCGGTAATGACACTTGAGCAGGCTTCTGGAATGAATTTTGCTCGTTAGGCGGGGGACCACTGTATAAAGATTTGGTCACTGAGGTTACTCAGACTCTGTAAGATTAGCATCTCGAAGGAAGTTGGACAGTTCATTTTCATTTGTGATAGCGTACACATGGCCTACATTTGTTTTCCTTACTAGAATTTTTCCATCCCATGTGAAGCACTGGTGGATTTTGTCATTATTCTCTCGTTTAAGTTTTCTTACTCTGTACAGGAGGTTCTGACGTTTTCTTGTGAGACACTCGTTATGTATACATCTTTTTAGCTTTAATAGATGCACTTATTAGATCTTTTTTCCTGTCTTGCGTGTGAAATCATGCTAAAATAAAATTATTATTTTTTATTATTATTAAAAATCGGCCGATTCCCACCAAGGCAGGGTGGCCTGAAAAGAAAAACTTTCATCATCATTCACTCCATCACTGTCTTGCCAGAGGGGTGCTTTACACTACAGTTTTAAAACTGCAACATTAACACCCCTCCTTCAGAGTGCAGACACTGTACTTCCCATCTCCAGGACTCAAGTCCGGCCTGCCGGTTTCCCTGAATCCCTTCATAAATGTTACTTTGCTCACACTCCAACAGCACGTAAAGTATTAAAAACCATTTGTATCCATTCACTCCTATCAAATACGCTCACACATGCTTGCTGGAAGTCCAAGCCCCTCACACACAAAACCTCCTTTACCCCTTCCCTCCAACCTTTCCTAGGCCGACCCCTACCCCACCTTCCCTCCACTACAGATTTATACACTCTCGATGTTATTCTGTCTCGTTCCATTCTCTCTACATGTCCGAACCACCTCAACAACCCCTCCTCAGCTCTCTGGATAATAGTTTTGGTAATCCCGCACCTCCTCCTAATTTCCAAACTCCGAATTCTCTGCATTATATTCACACCACACATTGACCTCAGACATGACATCTCCACTGCCTCCAGCCTTCTCCTCGTTGCAACATTCATCACCCATGCTTCACACCCATATAAGAGTGTTGGTATAACTATACTCTCATACATTCCCTTCTTTACTTCCATGGACAAAGTTCTTTGTCTCCACAGACTCCGAGTGCTCCACTCACCCTTTTCCCTCATCAATTCTATGATTCACCTCATCCTTCATAGACCCATCTGCTGACATGTCCACTCCCAAATATCTGAATACATTCACCACCTCCATACTCTCTCCCTCCAATCTGATATCCAATCTTTCGTCACCTAATCTTTTTGTTATCCTCATCACCTTACTCTTTCCTATATTCACTTTCAATTTTCTTCTTTTACACACCCTACCAAATTCATCCACCAACCTCTGCAACTTCTCTTCAGAATCTCCCAAAAGCACAGTGTCATCAGCAAAAGCAACTGTGACAACTCCCACTTTGTATTTAATTCTTTATCTTTTAACCCAACACCTCTTGCCAAGACCCTCGCATTCACTTCTCTTACAACCCCATCTATAAATATATTGAACAACCACGGTGACATCACACATCCTTGTCTAAGGCCCACTTTTACTGGGAAATAGTCCTTCTCTACTACACACTCTAACTTGAGCCTCACTATCCTCATAAAAACTTCACTGCTTTCAGTAACCTACCTCCTATTCCATACACCTGCAACATCTGCCACATTGCCCCCTATCCACCCTATCATACGCCTTTTCCAAATCCATAAATGCCACAAAAACCTCTTTACCCTTATCCAAATACTGTTCACCTATATGTTTCACTGTAAACACTTGGTCTACACACCCCTACCTTTCCTAAAGCCCCTTGTTCATCTGCTATCCTGCTTTCTGTCTTACTCTTAATTCTTTCAATAATAACTCTACCATACACTTTACCAGGTATACGCAACAGACTTATTCCCTATAATTTTTGCACTCTCTTTTGTCCCCTTGCCTTTATGCAAAGGAACAATACACGCTCTCTGCCAATCCCTAGGTACCTTACCCTCTTCCATACATTTATTAAATAATAGCACTAACCACTCCAAAACTATATCCCCACCTGCTTTTAACATTTCTATCTTTATCCCATCAATCCCAGCTGCCTTACCCCTTTCATTCTACCCACTGCCTCACGAACTTCCCCACACTCACAACTGGCTCTTCCACACTCCTACAAGATGTTATTCCTCCTTGCCCTATACACGAAATCACAGCTTCCTGTCTTCATCAACATTTAACAACTCATCGAAATATTCCCTCCATCTTCCAGATACCTCTAACTCTCCATTTAATAACTCTCCTCTCCTATTTTTAACTGTCAAATCCATTTGTTCCCTAGGCTTCCTCACCTTATTAATCTCACTCCAAAACTTTTTCTTATTTTCAACAAAATTTGTTGATAACATCTCACCCACTCTCTCATTTGCTCTCTTTTACATTGCTTCACCACTCTCTTAACTCTCTTTTTCTCTCCATATACTCTTCCCTCCTTGCATCACTTCTACTTTGTAAAAACCTCTCATATGCTAACTTTTCTCCCTTACTACTCTCTTTACATCATCATTCCACCAATCCGCTCTTCTTCCCTCCCGCACCCACTCGCCTGTAACCACAAACTTCTGCTGAACACTCTAACACTACATTTTTAAATCTACCCCATACATCTTCGACCCCATTGCCTACACTCTCACTAGCCCATTTATCCTCCAATAGTTGTTTATATCTTACCCTAACTGCCTCCTCTTTTAGTTTATAAACCTTCACCTCTCTCTTACTTACTGCTTCTATTTTCCTTGTATCCCATCTACCTTTTACTCCCACTGTAGCTATAACTAAAAGTGATCTGATATATCTGTGGCCCTCTATAAACATGTACATCCTGCAGTCTACTCAACAATCTTTTATCTACCAATACATAGTCCAACAAACTACTGTCATTACGCCCTACATCATATCTTGTATACTTATTTATCCTCTTTTTCTTAAAATATGTATTACCTATAACTAAACCCCTTTCTATACAAAGTTCAATCAAAGGGTTCCCATTATCATTTACACCTGGCACCCCAAACTTTCCTACCACACCCTCTCTACATGTTTCTCCTACTTTAGCATTTAGGTCCCCTACCACAATTACTCTCTCACTTGGTTCAAAGGTTCCTATACATTCGCTTAACATCTCCCAAAATCTCTCTCCTCTACACTCCTCTCTTCTCCAGGTGCATACACGCTTATTATAACCCACTTTTCACATCCGACCCTTATTTTGATCCACATAATCCTTGAATTTACACATTTATATTCCCTTTTCTCCTTCCATAACTGATCCTTCAACATTATTGCTACCCCTTCCTTAGCTCTAACTCTCTCAGATACTCCTGACTTAATCCCATTTATTTCTCCCCACTGAAACTCGCCTACCCCTTTCAGCTTTGTTTCGCTTAGGGCCAGGACATCCAACTTCTTTTCATTCATAACATCAGCAATCATCTCTTTCTTATCATCCGCACTACATCCACGCACATTCAAACAACCCAGTTTTATAAAGTTTTACTTCTTCTCTTTTTTTAGTAAAAGTGTACAGGAGAAGGGGTTACTAGCCCATTGCTCCCGGCATTTTAGTCGCCTCATACGACACGCATGGCTTACGGAGGAAAGATTCTTTTCCACTTCCCCATGGACAATAGAGAAAATAAAAAGAACAAGAGCTATTAAGAAAAAGAAGAAAAACCTAGATGTGTGTATGTATATATATGCATGTGTATGCCTGTGTAGTATGACCTAAAGTGTAAGTAGAAGTAACTAGATATACCTGTTATCCAGCGTGTTTATGAGACAGAAAAAAGACACCAGCAATCCTACCATCATGTAAAACAGTTTCAGGTTTCTGTTTCACAGTCACCTGGCAGGACGGTAGTACCTCCCTGGGTGGTTGCTGTCTACCAACCTACTACCTCAAATTATTATTATTATTATTATTATTATTATTGTACCTCTAGGACAGATATGCAAAACAAAAAAAAATTGTTTGCTCCGTAAAGTGTAAATTATATTTTTTTGTTCTGCTTCCCAGTTTCTAATTTCTAATAATATGTGAATTTTTTCAGTGCCTCCAACCTTCACATGGTCATCAAATGCTACAAGAGATTTAAATGTCTACATAAGACCAGGTCTTCTTACTGTACTTCTTCAGCCTAGTAATTTATGCAGTCAGACTCCTTTCATGCTCTTTGTAGTCCCTAGTGCCATCAATAACACTAAGGAAAGAGTAGCTATCAGAGCAACTTGGGGTCAATGGGCCAAGAGTAATACATTGACCTCATCTAAAGAAGACCAAACATTTCAGAAGATCATTGGTGTCAAGGGAGGACTGGCAAACATAGCAGAGTTGAAGACTCTGCTTCCTCTGACATCTAAACTCATCTTCCTCTTAGGAAAAGCACGAGGGAAGACTCCCATTACCAAGGCAATTCAAGTAGAAAGTCAAACGTACGGAGATATTGTTGTAGAGGACTTTGTGGATTCTTACACAAACTTAACTCTCAAATCTGTTTTTATGCTCAAATGGGTTCAAAACAATTGTCCTGGAGTCAAGTTTATTATGAAGGTAGATGATGATATTTTTGTTAATGTTCCTAACCTTCATCACTCCCTCCTTAATCAAACAACAAAAGCTCTTCTGTTAACTGGCAATCTTATATGTGGTGCAAGACCAATCCATGACCAGTGGTCAAAGTGGTACACCCCCAAGTACATGTTTCGTGAAGGAAAATATCCAAATTACCTCTCTGGAACTGGTTATGTTATGTCAGCAGACTTGGTTAAACCTCTTCTAAGTGTGGCACTTTCTACTCAGTACTTTCATTTGGAAGATGTTTTTTTAACTGGGATATGTGCCAGAAAAATTGGTGTTAATCCAAAGGACAACTTTGGCTTTAGCTATCAGCCTCGAGCAGTCAGTCCTTGTGTGTACAAAGAGGTAATTATGGGTCATGGAGTGATACCATCAGAGATGATAAAACTTTGGAATATGCTCAACCAGCCAAAGACTCTTGCCAAATGTCATCCGATAATTAAATCAAAACTACGTCGCCAATATCCAACAAAGTGCTCCTAGAAATGAAGTGGTTCTAATTCTAAAATGCAAACTCATAGAGCCTTAGAGGAGAATATAAGATTTAGTATCCTAAAAGAATTTTGCAGTATTCCTTTTTATTGTTAATGCATTCTTGTTATGCAATGTTCCTTCATGGTTCATAGCAATTGTACATTTATTCAGAACTATTTAAGTAACTGAGATAAGTCTTAAGTTACTGATATAGATATATTACAAAACTTGTATTGACAGTGTAATCATTACTGAATGAAATTTAATAATTGTTCAAATACTAACTTTGTCATGATTTAATGAACTTCAGTATAGTATATCGTACTTTGGAAATTGAGAACTAACTCTGCTGAGTCCATTAGTTACAGTTTGTCAGTTACAATGATCTCATCTCCATCCACCCTATCATTATATCGAGGGTTTGCTAGATTGTAATATTCATGTCAAAAAATTGCTTGAAAGTTGTAAAATTCTTATTACTAGTAGGTAGTGATCATGTACTTTATACCGGTATAGAGTGCCATTTCCCTCGTCATGCACATATAAATGCCTTGGTCCTTATTACTGTGATATGTCTTACAGCAAATAATGTTCATATATGAGTAACAGTTTTGTTGAAGTTTTGTCACCGAGGACAGGTGACATATGTAACATTATCTATCTGCTTCTCTTATGTTTTGTGCATTTTATAATGCCTTTCATTTTGTCTTATCTGATGAAATATTCTAACAGTCACTAACTGTGAAAAATGTTATATATTGTTTTAAAATATTTCAGCAATTGCTGTGATAAGAATCTCTGTTATATTAAGAATCTCTGATATATAAAGGTTCAGAAGTGATTTACATTATCCTCCAAAGTTATTCATACCATTGATGATGTGTAACCAAAATCAGATTCAACAGGACTATGCAAGTGTTGATTGAATATTTTTTAATGGAAATTCTGTGCAGTGCTATAAATCAAAACTTAGAATAACAAAACCATTTGTGTTGTATATCACATCTGTCACAAGTGCAGTACAGTAGTTATATATACTCTATTTGTAAATACATAATTACACTATTTTCATATTTATTTATATTGACATACAATACAAACATTAATACTGCCATGCTTTTACCCTTCTGGTTATTAGTCTCAAAATAAGGGCAGTTACAAAATCAGAAAATTAATACTGCTTGTCATATAATTTGAGAGATCTCCATACACACCAGCAGTCAAGTCCTTGCTATTTAATATGAACAAGGGGCTCAGAAAATTGTCTTGAAATCTCTGGAGAAAAAAAAAAGATACTCATTTTTAAATCTGTTAATGACAATAAAATATATTTATATGAAGAAGATTCCAGTCTTGACCATAATGTTTATCATAAAGAGGCTCAATGATAATTGAAAGGCTGCAATCCTGTCAGGTAGATGAAGGATTTGACCTAAACATGCAGTCAAAAAAGTAGGTCGGAAGACTTGCCTCTAAAGCCCAAGTGACAGTTGAGGATCTGTAGAAAAACTGACATTCATTTGGGTACAATTTTTCCAAGACTAACATTTGATGTCATGAATCTGGTGTCCATGGCAGTGCTGTATGAAAGAAATTTCTTCAAAAGAGAGAGCATAAAAAAAAGAATCTTAAGAGTTCAGTAAAATCATTTGAATGACTGAGTCAGATGATGCTTTGTAATTGGATTAATTGAACTTGTTACATGCAAATCAGTGACCTAATGAAGAATACAAGTCATAATACTGTGGCTGGGACATCTTGCAACTAAAGACATTGGACAACATTTTGATCTATTCTGGACCATTATTAAACCACAATTGTTTCAACTGTAACTTAACAATGGTCCAGGACAGACCAGGATATTACCTAAGGTTTTCTCTCCAACATGTAGGTTAGTTGTTACCATCAGTATTTAATTAGCACTAACACATGTAGCTGAATTTTTAGATGATCATCTTCCCCAACATATTAAACCAATTCTTATTGAGAGCATAGGAAATATGATAGTTCTTGCACTGTAAATTGCATAAAAAAGGCATGCACTTGGATGACAGTTAACAATCTTTCACTTGTATAAATAAACCAGAAAACCACATAAATTATGAAATAAAAGATTCCCAGTTAAACAAAAAACAGATAAAAGTATTGGCATACACTTCGACACAAAAAATTATTTTAATCATGTTTAGACAAGGATGTGTGATGTCACCGTGGTGGTTCAATATATTTATAGATGGGGTTGTAAGAGAAGTGAATGCGAGGGTCTTGGCAAGAGGTGTGGGGTTAAAAGATAAAGAATTAAATACAAAGTGGGAGTTGTCACAGTTGCTTTTTGCTGATGACACTGTGCTTTTGGGAGATTCTGAAGAGAAGTTGCAGAGGTTGGTGGATGAATTTGGTAGGGTGTGTAAAAGAAGAAAATTGAAAGTGAATATAGGAAAGAGCAAGGTGATGAGGATAACAAAAAGATTAGGTGACGAAAGATTGGATATCAGATTGGAGGGAGAGAGTATGGAGGAGGTGAATGTATTCAGATATTTGGGAGTGGACATGTCAGCAGATGGGTCTATGAAGGATGAGGTGAATCATAGAATTGATGAGGGAAAAAGGGTGAGTGGAGCACTTCGGAGTCTGTGGAGACAAAGAACTTTGTCCATAGAAGTAAAGAGAGGAATGTATGAGAGTATAGTTATACCAACACTCTTATATGGGTGTGAAGCATGGGTGATGAATGTTGCAACGAGGAGAAGGCTGGAGGCAGTGGAGATGTCATGTCTGAGGTCAATGTGTGGTGTGAATATAATGCAGAGAATAAGGAGTTTGGAAATTAGGAGGAGGTGCGGGATTACCAAAACTATTATCCAGAGAGCTGAGGAGGGGTTGTTGAGGTGGTTCGGACATGTAGAGAGAATGGAACGAGACAGAATAACTTCGAGTGTATAAATCTGTAGTGGAGGGAAGGCGGGGTAGGGGTCGGCCTAGGAAAGGGTGCGAGGGGCTTGGACTTCCAGCAAGCATGTGTGAGCGTATTTGATAGGAGTGAATGGAGACAAATGGTTTTTAATACTTGACATGCTGTTGGAGTGTGAGCAAAGTAACATTTATGAAGGGATTAAGGGAAACTGGCAGGCCGGACTTGAGTCCTGGAGATGGGAAGTACAGTGTCTGCACTCTGAAGGAGGGGTGTTAATGTTGCAGTTTTATAACTGTAGTATAAAGCACCCCTCTGGCAAGACAGTGATGGAGTGAGTGATGATGAAAGTTTTTCTTTTTCGGGCTACCCTGCCTTGGTGGGAATCGGCCGATGTGTTAATAAAAAAAAAAAAAATTGTTAAGCATATAAGTAAGGTAGTTTCAAAAACCGTTGGTATACTTTTCAAAATTTGGTACACACCCCAGCTTGACTGCACTTACTCTATACCTGACATACATGCACACGTTTGATACTTTGGTGGGTGAAAATGTTAGGCATGTTTTCTTACATCTGCTGCCTCTGTTCACCTTGCAGTAAATAGCTACAGTCATAGGCAGAGTAGAAAAGACCCCAATAGAAATAAGTCACACTAGCTTTTGTGGGTTGTTTTGAGTTAATCCGAATAATGCGTGTTGATCACCTTAACCAAGGTGTGTGTGTGTGTGTGTGGGGAGGGGGGGTTGGTCGAGTCACAGCTCCTGGCCCCGCCTCTTCACTGGCCGCTACTGGGTCACTCTCCCTGCGCCATGAGCTTTATCATACCTCTTCTTAAAGCTATGTATGGAACCTGCCTCCACTACATCGCTTCCCAAACTATTCCACTTCCCGACCACTCTGTGACTGAAGAAATACTTCCTAACATCCCTGTGATTCATCTGAGTTTTCAACTTCCAACTGTGTCCCCTTGTTGCTGTGTCCCATCTCTGGAACATTCTGTCTCTGTCCACCTTGTCAATTCCTCTCAGTATCTTATATGTCGTTATTATGTCCCCCCTATCTCTCCTGTCCTCCAGTGTCGTCAGGTCGATTTCCTTTAACCTCTTCTCGTAGGACATACGCCTTAGCTCTGGGACTAGTCTTGTTGCAAACCTTTGCACTTTCTCTAGCTTCTTTACGTGCTTGGCTAGATGTGGGTTCCAAACTGGTGCTGCATACTCTAGTATGGGCCTAACGTACACAGTGTACAGGGTCCTGAACGATTCTTTATTAAGATGTCGGAATGCTGTTCTTAGGTTTGCTAGGCGCCCATATGCTGCAGCAGTTATTTGGTTGATGTGCGCCTCAGGAGATGTGCCTGGTGTTATACTCACCCCAAGATCTTTTTCCTTGATTGAGGTCTGTAGTCTCTGGCCCCCTAGACTGTACTCCGTCTGCGGTCTTCTTTGCCCTTCCCCAATCTTCATGACTTTGCACTTGGTGGGGTTGAACTCCAGGAGCCAATTGCTGGACCAGGCTTGCAGCCTGTCCAGATCCCTTTGAAGTTCTGCCTGGTCCTCGTCCGATTGAATTCTTCTCATCAACTTCACATCATCTGCAAACAGAGACACTTCGGAGTCTATTCCTTCTGTCATGTCGTTCACAAATACCAGAAACAGCACCGGTCCTAGGACTGACCCCTGTGGAACCCCACTCGTCACCAGCGCCCACTCTGACACCTCACCACGTACCATGACTTGCTGCTGTCTTCCTGACAGGTATTCCCTGATCCATTGTAGTGCCTTCCCTGTTATCCCTGCCTGGTCCTCCAGCTTCTGCACTAATCTCTTGTGTGGAACTGTGTCAAATGCCTTCTTACAGTCCAAGAATATGCAATCTACCCACCCCCTCTCTCTCTTGTCTTACTGCTGTCACCCTGTCGTAGAACTCCAGTAGGTTTGTGACACAGGATTTCCCCTCCCTGAAACCGTGTTGGCCGTCATTGATAATCTCATTCCTTTCTAGGTGCTCCACCACTCTTCTCCTGATAATCTTCTCCATGACCTTGCATACTATACATGTCAGTGACACTGGTCTGTAGTTTAGTGCTAAGTTCCTGTTTCCTTTTTTAAAAATTGGAACTACATTTGCTGTTTTCCATACCTCAGGTAGCTGCCCTGTTTCGATAGATGTGTTGAAGATTGTTGTTAGGGGTACACATAGCTCCTCTGCTCCCTCTCTCAGGACCCATGGAGAGATGTTATCTGGCCCCATCGCCTTTGAGGTATCTAGCTCGCTTAGTAGCCTCTTCACTTCCTCCTCAGTTGTGTGTATTGTGTCCAGTACCTGATGGTGTACCCTACTTCTCCGCCTTTCTGGAGGCCCTTCTATCTCCTCTGTGAACATCTCTTTGAATCTCATGTTGAGCTCCTCACACACTTCACGGTCATTTCTTGTGACCTCCCCCCCTTCCTTCCTCAGCCTGATCACCTGGTCCTTGACTGTTGTTCTCCTCCTGATGTGGCTGTACAACAGCTTTGGGTCAGATTTGGCTTTTGCTGCTGCTGCTGCTGCTGCTGTGTGTGTGTGTGTGTGTGTGTGTGTGTGTGTGTGTGTGTGTGTGTGTGTGTGTGTGTGTGTGTCTGTGTGTCTGTGTCTGTGTGTCTGTGTGTGTCTGTGTGTGTGTGTGTGTGTGTGTGTGTGTGTGTGTGTGTCTGTGTGTCTGTCTGTGTGTCTGTCTGTCTGTCTGTCTGTCTGTCTGTCTGTCTGTCTGTCTGTCTGTCTGTCTGTCTGTCTGTCTGTCTGTGTGTGTCTGATTGGGTGTGTGTGTGTGTGTGTCTAGGTGTCTGGGGTATTGATGACAAACTACATCCTATCAGTCATCAAACAACAAAAAGCAGCTTCAGCCCCAAATCAAATTTCAGTTGTGGGTAGAACACTAGACTCGGAGAATATACGTGACAAGCACATGTTCTACCATCCACTCTACCTCTTCACGACCTTGAACTATAAGACTGACCCTACTTAAGATGCTTCCTTGATAACTCTAACAGAACACTCATTCACTACACTAAAAACAGTTTCCCTTTGATATTTCTTGTGTGCAAATAAATGGGCTAAAAATCTGTAACAATCTGCCAGTTGATTCTATCACCTGGCAAAGTTAACAAGAAATATTTTTTACATACTTTCTTATGAAGAAAATCAAGATCGGAGTGCTACGCGTGTAAACGTAGATCTACGTTTGGACAGTTTAAGGGTTAATAGAGCTAGTCTAGCACAGTAATACACATTTTTCGTCTTGAATATTTTTATTTTATTTGTTTAATTTCCATGGACAATATTCAAACATTAGATTTATTAATATTATGTAAATGTCTTCAGCATTTCAACATCTAATTTTAAACATGTTACCTACTTACATTTTAGTTCCATGGCATTTTAAACTCTAACTCAAGTTTTTTTTAATTTTACAATTAAATATGAACCCTTCAATAATCATTTACAGTAAATTTAAATTAGGATTTACAGCTTTTCCTGTTATTGTAACTTATTCAAGATGTATAAATGTATGCATGGAGAGGGTTGAGCAACAGCTGATACAGTAATCAAACTCTTGACTTGCATAAAGACAAAAAAGAATTCTTAAATTTATTGTACTGGAAAATTTTGGAAAAGTAAAATTTGTGTACTCACAAATTTGTGTATCTTGGAAAGAAAATATTACAAGAACTATGAAGAAATGCAGGAAAGTAAAGCTAGGTGTATATTCAGTGCATGTAAAAGTTTGTAATATTTACCTGTCTTCTTACATCTTCATGACACAGAAAGAAGAGACCAGGAATCCTGCCAGAATGCACAATGTTCAATAGACTTTTGTTTCACAGTCGTATGGTAGTGCGGAAGTGCCTTCCTTGATGAGCAGTCTCTACCAACTACTACCACATTGTGTCCTGTGGCTTGGTTAGCAACGCTCTCACCTCACACACTGAGTGTCAGAGTTTCAATTCCCAACACAGGTAGAAATGCTGGGCGTATTTCTTTACACCTGCTGTCCCCCTCCACCTAGCATCAAGTAGTGTAAGTCGACTGGTGTGGGTCGCATCCAGGGGGACAAGATTGAAGGACTCCAGTGGAAATAAGACAGTCCTTGATGATGCACTAACCCTCTGGGTAAAATTCCAGACACATCTTATTTTAAAGGCTACAAAAACTGCCTCCTCCATGTAATCAGGCTAAAGGAAGCTTTATAAAGCACAGTACTGATTACCAAGTTATAAGTAAATGCGAGCATTGTTGATTTTACATTACAGGTAGTGTATCTCTTATTGTGTTAGGCTGTTAATACATTATTAATAGTTACACTTATATTTACTTTCTCATGCATTTGTCATGAATGATATTGATTTACCTAAATCTCCTGAAGAGACTCATAATTACTACACTTCATCATGGGGTATGCAGGTAAATAAATTTGGAGGTTACTGTATATCAGAATCTTTGATGCATGATATTTTTAAAGCCCCTAGTCGTAGTAAATATTAATACTGTATATGAGAATATTCTAGTCTAACTAATATAGGGTATAGTGTAATATTTAGTTGTTCAAGTGTAATAAGCAGTTTATTTAGAAATTATTATTTATTAATACTGTCTCAAAAGTTTTTAATAATGTTTATTGAAAACTTGCAGTTTGTGCTTGCCAGATATAAGTCCGAGTAATAGCTCAGTAACTCGGTCCCATTTGTTAAATGTTAAGGTGAGGTGCAAGAGAAGATCTTACTCTGTGACTTTGTATGCCCAGTTTCTTTAATAATAAGACAAGACTTAAAATTATATAAGTTCTTAACAGAGGTACAGTGGAACCTCTACTTGCGAGTTTAATCCGTTCCGTAACCTTGCTCGCATCTGGATTTGCTCGTTTGCAGAGTCAATTTTCCTCATTTAAATTAATTGAAACGCAATTAATCCATTCCGGCTCTCAGGAGGCACGACAAGATACTTCAATATTTCGCTAATATCATCTATACGGCTTATTTATCTATCACAATTCATCTAATATGACATAAACAATATAAATAACATAAACCTGATATATACTCTAGAATGAATAAAATATGTCATTACATATGTGGTGGCGTTGGCGGCAGACGAGAGTTTGTCTGGAGACAGGACAAAATACTCCTTGAATATTTCGCTGATATCAACTCTACGGCTTATTTATCTATCACAATTCATCTAATATAACATAATAAATAATATAAATAACATAAAAACCTGATATATACTCTAGAATGAATAAAATATGTCATTACACATGTGGCGGCATCGACGGCGGATGAGAGTTTGGAGACAGGACAAAATACTGGCCTGCCGCAGTTTGGTAAATGACTAGAATGAATAAAATATGTCATTATGTGACAAGTGGAGGCGGCCACAACTGCTCCCGCATTGTTGTGGTATTCACTGCCATCTAGTGACGGCCTTTCGAAGCCATCTATTATTATAATTATTATATAGTACATTATTATTATACATGTATTATTATTATACGTATTATATTATTATTTTTATTATTATACAGTGGACCCTCGGTTAACGAAAAAACTTCATCCCAGAAGCCTGCTCAAGTGCCATTACCGAACGAATTTACTTCCTTAAGAAATAATGTCACGTAGGTTAGTCTATTTCAGACCCCCAAAAATACACTTCCACATGCACTTACAATATTATACTTACATAATTGTATGATTTCCGGGGTATTCGTTAACCGAGGGTCAACTGTATTATTATACATACTATTATTATTATTATATGTATTACTGTATTATTATTATTTCAGTGTAAATAATTTGGAATTTTTATTCACACAAAAAATAGAAGATTTACTGTTATGCAGACTACTGCATTATTGTAATAATTGTAGTATAAATAATGTCAACCCATTCATGACTGCATATTGGAATGGAGGTGTTTAGTCTTGATCATCGCCAAAGAATCGAACATTTCTGCTACTTTGAGCTCAATTTCAAGGTACTTTTCATTGTGAAACCAATCAAAATCATATCTATTTCTGTAATATATCTTCCATTCTATCAAATGAGACCAAAGAAAAGAGAATACAACCATAAAAACCATACGAAAATACCGCTAAGGGGAGGCTAATGGCTTAGAAGTGAACTACGTTATTTATGGCTCGATTTCTTTCATTTTTGGTGTACGTTAAGAAGCATCTTTCCATCATACATTGCCCAAGTTTCAATAAGATAGTCCAAGAAACAACTGAGATCCAATTCCCTAGATCAAGAGCAAGAGCCCCTCACCAGCATCAAGGAACCTCCCTTGAGGCCCGCTTGCATCTGGAAATTTCGCTTGCGTCTGGAATAAAAAAATTGACCGAGTGACTGCTCGTATCTGGAAAAACTCGCACGTGGATGCACTCGTGAGTGGAGGTTCCACTGTATGTAATGAATCTTAATAATTGACTCAGTAAAATTTTGTTATTCTTGAGGGTGATATTCCATTGTTGGGAGTCCTGTCTTGGCTAGATATTTTTAGCATGCTATTTACATTCCCTTTATTTATTCCTGTTTTCCATTTATACACCTCAATCGTATCCAGAGCATTTACAGTGGTACCCCCGAGTTTCGGACATAATTCATTCCAGGAGGCTGTTCGAGTGCCGTTACCGAATGAATTTGTTCCCATAAGGAATAATGTAAATTAGATTAGTCCATTTCAGACCCCCAAAAATACACTTACAAAAGCACTTAAAATAATACACTTACATAATTGTTCGAGTTGGGAGCTGTACGAAACTCTGGGTACCACTGTACTGTATCCACTCTGTAATACGGTGACCAGAACTGTGCAGCATAATCAAAATGAGGCCTAACCAAAGATATATAGAGTTGAAGAACAACCTGAGGACTTCTATTATTTATGCTTCTTGATATAAAACCAAGGATTCTGTTTGCTTTATTGCAAACACTTATGCACTGTTGTCTTGGTTTGAGATTACTGCTAACCAAAACTCCTAAATCTTTTTTGCAATAGTAATATTAAGATCTACACTATTTAGTTTATATGTGGCATGGTAATTTTCCTGTCCAACATTTAGAATTTTGCATTGGTCTTTATTAACCATTTCAGGGTCCAAGAATTTTTGAAAAAAAAAAAAAAAATTCATACAGATTTAAAAATATTACACCTACCATCCGACTTACGACCTGCTCAACATACGACCACTCGACTTACGACCATGTTTTCTATGCAAATGTTCTGGGAAATAAACAACTATTTGTGTTGTACAGTGTTTCTCCTAAACCTTACAGTATAAAATACAGTACTAACAGCATAAAATGTAAGCAAAAAATGAAATACCAAAATAAAACTAAATAAAATCTTTACAATAACTGTGATGTTGATATTCGCTAGTAAGGTTCGACTTACGTCCATTTTGACTTATGACCGGTTGGTCAGAACCAAGCTCGGTCGTAAGTCGGATGGTAGGTGTATTTTTCTAAAGGTAATAAAACAAAACAAAAAAAATTTCCGATCAGTACTTACCAAGATATAGAGTCGTGAAGTTGACCCTCAATGACCGGGTGGCAGCATTTTTTTATTTTATGTTTTGTTACTTTTTTTCTTTTCTAATATTTTTTTTTCCAGTAACTTTTGTGGCCTGTGAGACCAATATAATGTATAATTGTACACTCTTTGTATTCAACACAATAACTGCACTATTTTGTTTATCATTATATTGCTTACAAAACTTGTTTACAACAAAAAACATTCAAAAAATGTTGTACAGTGGACCCCCGGATTTTGTACTGTTCTAAACTCAAACAATTATGTAAGTGCATTTTTGTAAGTGCTTTTGTAAGTGTATTTTTGGGGGTCTTAAAGGACTAATATAATTTACATTATTCCTTATGGGAACAAATTCGTTCGGTAACGGCACTCGAACAGTATTCTGGAGCGAATTATTTACGAACTCTGGGGGTCCACTGTATACAGTGGATCCCCAAGTATCGTAATTAATCCGTTCCAGGAGCTTGTACTTAACACGAAGTTTACGAAATTCGAACCATTATTTCCCATAAGAAATAATGTAAATACAATTAATCCGTTCCACAAAAAAATATTCACATACTAAATTAAAAACAATATATATATATATATATATACATTTACTTACCTTTATTGAAGAGTTGCAGGCAGTTGCAGGAGTTAGTTGTTGGAAGGGAAAGCCCCCTCCAAAAGGACTTCAGGTAACAAGTCCCTCTCTGGGGTTACTTCCCTTCTTGGTCTTTTAATGCCACTAGGACCAGCTTGAGAGTCACCAGACCCCTGCCTGGTAAAGAAACTGTCCAGAGTCCTCTGTTTCTGGCGACCCTTCAACACTTTCCTGAAGTGCGACATGGCTCTGTCACTGAAGTGGCTGCACAGAAGGCTCATTTCAGCTTGCTCAGGGTGGTCTCTTTCAACAAATGTCTGCAACTCATTCCACTTTGTACACATCTCCTTAAGCACTGAAGAGGGCACCTCTTCTGCTCTCACCTCCTCCTTTGAAGCAATAACCTCAGCTGTGGTCTGTTGCTGTTCCAGATGAAGCTCTTGCAGCTCTTCAGTTGTTAGCTCTACCCTGTGCTCCTCCACCAACTCTTCCACATCCTCACCACTCACCTCCAACCCCAGGCTGTTCCCCAATGCCACAATAGAGTCCACAACAGGCACAGGGTCGTCAGGGTCAGCCTCAAATCCTTCAAAATCCCTCTGTTGGACACAACCTGGCCACAATGGTCTCCAAGCAGAGTTCAAAGTCCTGGAAAGTCACTCCCTCCCAAGCCTTACCTATAAGGCGTATGCAATGCACAATGTTGAAGTGATTTTTCCAGAACTCTCTTAGGGTCAACTCAGTGTCCGAGGTCACTTCAAAGCACTTCTGAAACACTGCTTTGGTGTACAGTTTCTTGAAGTTGGAAATGACCTGCTGGTCCATGGGCTGGATGAGAGGAGTGGTGTTAGGAGGCAAGAACTTCACTCTGATGAAATTAAACTTGTCAGACAAACAGTCTTACAAGTTGTGAGGGTGAGCAGGAGCATTGTCCAGTATCATGAGGCACTTGAGTGGCAATTTCTTTTCCAAGAAGTATTTCTTCACACAAAGGCCAAACACTCCAGTCACCCATTCCTTGAAAATCTCTGTAGTGACCCATGCCTTGGTGTTAGCCTTCCAATGCACACACAAATTATTCTTGTCAACACTGTGATTCTTGAAGGGTCTGGGATTTTCATAGTGATACACCAGTAAAGGCTTCACTTTAAAATCACCACTGGCATTGGCACACATCATAAGAGTTATCCTGTCTTTCATAGGCTTGTGTCCTGGCTGTGCCTTTTCCTCCTGAGTAATGTAGGTCCTGTTTTGCATGTTCTTCCAAAACAGGCCTGTTTCATCACAGTTAAACACTTGTTGGGGGAGGAATTGTTCAGCCTTTACGAACCCCTGGAATTCATGCACAAATTTTTCAGCTACACGTTTGTCTGAGCTGGCTGCCTCACCATGTCTCACAACACTGTGTATGCCACTACGTTTCTTAAAGCTGTCAAACCAGCCTTTGCTGGCTTTAAAATCACTTGCCTCACCACTGGTTGCAGGCATTGTCTTGACAAGATCTGCATGCAACTTCCTTGCCTTTTCACAAATTATCGCCATGGAAATACTATCACCCGCTCTCTGTTTTTCATGGATCCACACCAACAACAACTTCTCAACCTCATCCACTGTTTTCGATCTATTTTTCGTTAACATATCAACCCCTTTTGCAACATTAGCTTCCTTGATCTCATTTCTCTTTGCCAGGATAGAGCTGATAGTAGATGGGGTTTTGTTGTACATCCTGGCAAGATCACTCAGACGTACGCCACTCTCATATTTTTCTATAATCTCTTTCTTCAGTTCGATGGTGTTCCTCACTTTCTTTACCACAGGGTGCCTCTAGGAAGCTTCTTGGACCCATGGTGACTTATTTCACAGTGACAATCACTAAACCACCAAAAAAGACACCAAATGTAGTGTGAATGTTTGAAAGAGCGCGCTAGGTAATGTTCTCTCAATGGTAAACAACGCTTCACTGGCGGCTTCCTGCGTCCCACGCAGGCGCGGAGCAGGCGGACAGGTCTAATAAGTTACAAAACACGAGCCATTTTACGATTCTCGAAATCGAAAAAAGCTTACGAAACACAATGTTTACGAAATAAGAACCTTACGAAACTCGGGGGTCCACTGTATTAGTAATGTTCTATTATGTATTTACATATGTACAGTCATTGGACATGTTCCTAGAACTACTACAGTCTGTGAAAGTCTTTGAATGAAGGTGTCATGCACAGTGGTGTCTTGCTCATCTGTGGACCAGTATGATTTTATATTATGCTTATAGACATGAGGCATAAGCATTATTGTTGAAAAAAAAAAAAATACATTTCAGCCACAGTCATCTTCCACAGGTGGATGAGTCAGTGGCTTGGGTCCCTAGACTCTCTCCCAGTCTGGGCTGGTTCTGCATGCTCGTGGCACCACCACCACCACCACCACCACCACCACCACCCTACTGACTACAGTGGAATCTCAGTTTTTGTTTTAATTTGTTCAGAGAGTTTGACAAAAACAAATTTGATGAAAACTAAAGCAATATTTCCCATAAGAAATAATGTAAATCTAATTAATCTATTCCAGACACTCAAAATATTAAAAAAATACATTTTATAGAGAACTGTAGTTTTGCCTAAAATGGGACATGAATGTCACTGAACATGTTGCAGACATGGCTTGCAACAGCTTTGTTAGGGTGATATTTCTCCACAAAACTTTGCACCTCACCCACTTTGCAAAAATGTCCTTAATCACTGAAGAAGGCACATTCTCCCTCTCTCTTCCTCCTCCTTGAAGCAATTTCCTCAGCTGCGATCTGTTGCTGTTCTAGTTGAAGGTGTTGCAGCTCTTCAGTGGTTAGCTCTTCCCTGTGGTGTACACCAACTCTTCCACATCCTGGCCACTCATCCAACCCCTGGACTTCCCCAAAGCCACAATAGATTCCACAGCAGGCAATATTTAATGCAGCCCAGAGCCATATTACCATCACATACCATGTTCAATGAGTTTAATCGTTTCTAACAACTACAGTCAACCCTTGGTTTTCGTGTTTAATCCGTTCCAGGGGGATCGACTAAAACCAAAATAGACGAAAACTAAAACCATTTTCCCATAAGAAATAATGGAAATTCAATTAATCCGTTCCAGAAGTTTGGAAAAAAAATTGGGGGCCTTAAAGATAGATTTACATGCACAAATGAATGAACTCAGTGTGGCAATTACCTTTATTGAAGACTGGTGTTGCTGGATGGAAGAGGGGAGGAGGGAGAGGGAAGAGACCCTATCACTTCCTTCTTTGTCTTTTAATCCCACTAGGACCAGCTTGAGTCACTGCACACCTGTGGCACTAAATATCTGTCCAGAGAGCTGTGTGTCTGGCATCTCTTTAAAATGTCCTTAAAATGGGAAAGAGATTGTCATTGAAATGTTGATGAGACGGTTTTGCAACATCTTTGTCAGGGTGATGTTCCTCCACAAATGAATGCACCCTACTCCACATTCCACAAATCTCCTTAATCTCTGAAGAAGGCATCCTTACATCTCTCTTTCCTCCTCCATTGAAGCAATTTCCGAGATCTGCTTTGATGGTGTTGCAGCTCAAGCTCTTGCAGCTCTTCAGTGGTTGATCTTCATTGTGGTCCTCCACCAACTCTTCCACATCCTGTCCACTCACATCCATCCCATGGAATTCCCCAATGCCACAATACTTTCCACAACTTCCATAGGCTCCTCAGGGTCAGCCCCAAACCCTTCAAAATCCCCTCTGGGACACAATCTGGCCACAACTTTCTCCAAGCAGAGTTCATTGTCCTGGAAGTCACTCTGCCAAGCTTTATCTATAAGGCCTATGCAATGGAAGACATTGAAGTGATCCTTCCAGAACTCTTTTAGGGTCAATGCAGAGTCATTGGTCACATCAAAGCACCTTTGAAACATTGCTCTGGTGTACAGTTTTTTGAAGTTTGCAATGACCTGCGGGTCCATGGGCTGGATGAGAGGAGTGGTGTTAGGAGGCAAGAACTTCTGTTACAAATTTGAAATCCTACAAATTTGAAAATCGTCCATAATCTATTCCTGAGAGTCTGCCTATTTTCAAAATGAACGACTTTCAAAACCATTTTCCCCATAAGAAATAATGTAAATCAAATTAATCCGTTCCAGACACCCAAAAGTATTTAAAAAAATTTTTTTTTTACATGAAATGTACATTTATGTACACAGAAAACAATGAGATATATAGTATAAAACAGTAATAAATTGACACTTACCTTTATTAAAAGAGTTGTTGATGTGTGGAAGAAGGAAGGAGGGGAGAGGAAGGAGGTGTTGCTAGTGTTTGGAAGGGGAATCCCCTTCCATTAACACTTCAGGTACCAAGTCCTTGCCTTCCTGCTACACTCCCTGCATCCTTGCTACACTCCCTGTATCCCTGTAGTGGCCCGGTGGTCTGGTGGCTAAAGCTCTCGCTTCACACCTGTATAACCCCTGTGGTTTAGCGCTTCTATTTGATTATAATAATAATAATCTCGCTTCACACACGGAGGGCCCGGGTTCGATTCCCGGCGGGTGGAAACATTTCGACATGTTTCCTTACACCTGTTGTCATGTTCACCTAGCAGCAAATAGGTACCTGGGTTGTTAGTCGACTGGTGTGGGTCGCATCCTGGGGGACAAGATTAAGGACCCCAATGGAAATAAGACAGACAGTCCTCGATGACGCACTGACTTTCTTGGGTTATTCTGGGTGGCTAATCCTCCGGTTAAAAATCCGAAGAAATCTTATCTTACACTCCCTGTATCCCTGCTGCATCCTCACACTCTTTACCACAGGGCTGGCACTAAGAGCTTTCTTTGGGCCCATGGTGGCTTATTTAGCAGTTGCAAGCACTAAAAACAATTGAATAATGACAAAATGTATGGTATGAATGCATGGGTGGCAGTCACTCGCCGGTAAACAATGGTACACTGACACTCAATGTGGTGTTTATGTGCCCAGGCGGCTGGGAGGCCACGCGGACCTGTTTCAGACAGCCGCCTATTTTTAAGCCAACGGACGATTATCAAGCCAATATTTTGCTGAAAAAAGTGGCCTATTTTCAAATTCGCCTATATTCAAGGGAGCCTATTTTCGAGGGTCCACTGTATTCACTTGTTGTATACTACACACCTTTTAAGGGGGTCTCCTTGTCACAGTAAAGAGGCTATCGGTATGAGGAATTGGACCTCTTGGTCTTCTTCCTCAGACGGAACCTAATTACCCCCCAATCCCCCCTCCCTTTTTCCCATCTTCCCCATCCTCCCTTTTCCCTTTCCTCCTCCTCATCCCTCCTGTGGAAAATATTGGTATTTTCCGAAAGTTGTAATTGATAAACTTTCCAATATGAATAGATATCATTGCTGTGTTGCTGTTGGCTTAACATTAACTGAAAAGAACAACGAATTCACACGCATGCGAGATGCCTGGTGAAGTGGGCAGGGAGCTGGGTAGAGGGGAATAGGCAGAGAGTGAACAGCGAGCCTACCGAGCCGATATCCGGTGATGGGATGGCGAGCGGAATTTGTTGTAAACGTCCGCCAAATCGGATTTAATTACCTCCTTTCGTAATGTGGAGGAATATCCAGGAAGCTTTGAATATAAAGTGGGACACGGTCCAGGAGGTCCAGTAATCGGACAATAATTGTGAAATAAGGTGCGCTGGCGAGTGACGCGGTCATAGGCCTATTTGAACTGAGTGAAATGACCATACGGCAGGATAAAGTCGTAACCCTGATGCGGGGGAGTTCATCTTAGAAGAGACTGAAATATATTCGATGAACTTTGGGAAATGGTGAAAATAGTGAAACCGAGTTGTAAATAATCAGGGGTTGATTGTACTGGGTGAGGCTAGCTTGGGTACGCCATACCCCGACCGCCATATTGGATGTGATTGAAATGAACTAACATATCGCAAGTTATCTACTCGAAATTCAAGTATCGAGACTGTGAATGTGTATAAACTAGTGGGGCATTAAGCCGGGATATACTTAATATGTAAAGTTATATGTATAAACAGTACAAAAGGTCGGATTAGTGAGAGGATCTGATTCGCTACCCGACCAACCACATGTTAACTAACGCTGGTCTCGTGGGCGTATAAGAGTGCACGGAAATTAACCTTCCTTGACTCGACGAGACAGCTAATACCATCGCGATCGAATCAGATCGCAGGAGGACGTCAACAACGGAACGACTCCCTCATCTAAAGCTAAGTACTCTGTTTGCGTATTTGTTATTGGCCAATGATATTGTTACGCACAGTAGATGTACTTAGCTAGGTCAACGATCTACGATACACCGCTATGATGCTGTTAATTAGGTGAGTGTTGGTCATGTTAATTTAACTAAGTGTTCTCTACCTCTTCTCTGGAGTGATCAGTTGTTTAACAACCAATACAGTCCACTTAAATTTAATATAACATAACTATAATAAATGATCTTCTCAGATTTATTTATACTGGTCCAGAGTGCAGTGGGCTAACGAGAATATTGAAGGTACCCCCTCGGTGCGGCCAGGAGCGGGTAAAGTTCTCACATACCTTAAAGGGAATGACTGCGGTAAAATTATACGAGTCTGTCATCTCCCTGGGAGTTTGTTTATTGCTAGTGGCGGTGTCCCAGATAGACTTCTCTCTCACAATTTCCCACAACTGCGATATACCACCTCAATTACTGGGAACGCTTGAAGTTTCTAAACCTGTACTCCCTAGAACGCAGGCGGGAGAGATACATTGTTATATACACGTGGAAAATTCTCGAGGGATTAGTACCAAACTTGCACACGAAAATCACTCCCTACGAAAGCAAAAGACTCGGCAGGCGATGTAACATCTTCAATGAAAAGCAGGGTGCCACTAGAGTCCAGGGGCAACAATAGGTCAGGGCCCAAGATGTTCAACTGCCTCCTCTTTTAAAGGGATGCTGTCGATAAAAGTATACGGTCTGTATTGACCTCTTGGTCTTTTCTCAGACCGACTACAATCCCCTCCCTGTTCCCATCTTCCCCATCCCTTTCCTTCTCCTCCTCCTCCTCATCCCTCCCTTATTTCCTTCCCAGTTCTACCCTGGGAGCTTCTCTCCCAGGCATTCTAGTTCCTAGGTAGGTGGAAGGGTATTGTGGTCCATCCCATTCCGTTGAGGTCCTTGGCGGTGGTGTAGTTTGCCGTGGAATCTGGATCGCCTGGGGATGTCCCGATCCCTCTCCAGTCACCCGGTGGGTGGCCTTGGGTATCTTTCGGGCGACGGGTGTATCTCTGGAGCCCCTTCGGATTCCGGGGTGGTGGCCGAAGGCGGTATGCTTTGTGGGGATATCCGGCCCCCTCTCTTTTGTCCGCCGAGATGGCTCGGGGATGTGAGGTTGCTATCCGAATTGCTGGTTTACTGGCAGAAGGGTAGGGTATGGCACGGGTTCCATGCTGCATCTGCACCACTTGCGGTGTTGAGGTCCTCTTGGGCAGGAGGAGGATTTCGCTCCCTTTCTTCCTACCCAGGAGCTATTCCTCCACGTTCCCCCTTTTTTATTCTTTTTTTTTTTTTTTTATTTTCTTTTCTTCTTTCTTTTTTTCTTAAAATAAAAAGAAAGAAGTAACCTAACCATGGCTGACCCAATCCATGAACCCACTACCCCAGGGCCCCTTCCTGATACCGCACCCAGTACTGACCATGCCTAGTTAACAGATGACTCTTTGGACACCTCTCATGCCCCTGTACCTCTTGCTGGTGCTGGTTCGTCACCTGCTTCAGGTACCAGGGACCTGACTGGCCCTTTCGATACATCTGACCTTTGCTCTTCTCTGACCTTGATTCCGGCTTTTCCCTCGACGGTGCGGCAATTTTCGAATCGCTCGCCCGTCTCCCATCGGACCACCCCCGGTCCCACACAAAACGACCAAGACCCACACATGACGATTCGACCTCCTTCTCGTTCATTGCAGAAACGACCAGCTCGTCACCACTCCCCTTAAACTCTCTGTTTCAAACTACTCAATGGACGAAGTTTTTTACTCTGCGACCGACTTCTCCTATAGTTGGTAAAGACATCTCATTTCACGCTCTCAAGAGCGGCACTCGCATCATCACAGTCCAGAATGCTGGCCAAGCTCGCGATCTTTCTCTTCTTACAACCATAGATTCTGCTCCTGTTACTATTGACAAGCATCATTCCCTCAATTCTTTTTGTGGTTCTGTCATTTTGCCCCACACCATTGTCCAACGGAATTTCCAGACATGTGGTGATGACATTTTCGAGCAGCTTGAGCTCCAAGAACTCCCTATCGTTAAAGTTGACACTTTTGTCCTCCCCGCAAATAAGCGAAGACATTATCCTTGCAATATAGCTCGTTTAACATTTGACTGCAGTGAACTACCACCTTCGGTTTACATTGCAGGTCAACGTTTCCAAGTCCGAAAGGTGACCCCTACACCGCAACAGTGTAGAAACTGCTGGCGTTTTGGTCATCCAACGAAATATTGCAGGTCCATGGCCGAATGCCCAGTCTGCTGTGCTGACGACCATGCCAGTTCTTCTTGTACTCTACCTCCCTCTTGCCTTAACTGTCATGAGGCACATCCCTCATATTCTCGCCGTTGTCAGGTTTATTTTCCTAGAAAACTAGGAAAATATCTAGAAAAACTAGGAAAATATCTAGAAAACTAGGAAAATATCTAGAAAACTAGGAAAATATCTAGGAAAATATCTAGAAAACTAGGAAAATATCTAGAAAACTAGGAAAATATCTAGAAAACTAGGAAAATATCCAGAAAACTAGGAAAATATCTAGAAAACTAGGAAAATGTCTAGAAAAACTAGGAAAATATCTAGAAAACTAGGAAAATATCTAGAAAACTAGGAAAATATCTAGAAAACTAGGAAAATATCTAGAAAACTAGGAAAATATCCAGAAAACTATGAAAATATCTAGAAAACTAGCTAAATGTCTAGAAAAACTAGGAAAATATCTAGAAAACTAGGAAAATATCTAGAAAACTAGGAAAATATCTAGAAAAACTAGGAAAATATCTAGAAAATTAAGAAAATATCCAGAAAAACTAGGAAAATATCCAGAAAAAATAGGAAAATATCTAGAAATCTAGGAAAATATCTATTACACTAGGAAAATATCTAGAAAAACTAGGAAAATATCTAGAAAACTAGGAAAATATCCAGAAAAACTAGGAAAATATCTAGAAAACTAGAAAATATCTAGAAAAACTAGGAAAATATCTAGAAAACTAGGAAAATATCTAGGAAAATATATAGAAAACTAGGAAAATATCTAGAAAAACTAGGAAAATATCTAGAAAACTAGGAAAATATAAAAAAAAACTTGGAAAATATCTAGCAAAACTAAGAAAATATCTAGAAAACTAGGAAAATATCCAGAAAAAACTAGGAAAATATCTAGAAAACTAGGACAATATCTAGGAAAATATCTAGAAAACTAGGACAATATCTAGGAAAATATCTAGAAAACTAGGAAAATATCTAGAAAAACTAGGAAAATATGTAGAAAACTAGGAAAATATCCAGAAAAACTAGGAAAATATCTAGAAAACTAGGAAAATATCTAGAAAACAAGGAAAATATCTAGAAAAACTAGGAAAATATCTAGAAAACTAGGAAAATATCCAGAAAAACTAGGAAAATATCTAGAAAACTAGGAAAATATCTAGGAAAATATCTAGAAAACTAGGAAAATATCTAGAAAAACTAAGAAAATATCTAGAAAACTAGGAAAATATCTAGAAAACTAGGAAAATATCCAGAAAAAATAGGAAAATATCTAGAAAACTAGGAAAATATCTAGGAAAATATCTAGAAAACTAGGAAAATATCTAGAAAAACTAGGAAAATATCTAGAAAACTAGGAAAATATATAGGAAAATATCTAGAAAACTAGGAAAATATATAGGAAAATATCTAGAAAACTAGGAAAATATATAGGAAAATATCTAGAAAACTAGGAAAATATCTAGAAAAACTAGGAAAATATCTAGAAAACTAGGTGTGGAAAATATTGGTATTTTCCGAAAGTTGTAATTGATAAACTTTCCAATATGAACAGATATCCTTAATGTACCGCTGGTACATGGGGGTATGTAATAGAGAACCATCATACCAGCGGGGAGGAAGCGGGAAGAGGCTGGGCAGGGAGGAGGTAGAGGGGAATGGGGAGTGAGTGGACAGCCAGCCTACCCATCAGAGTTCAAGTCGGTATGGCCAGTAAAATTTGGAGATTCCGCCCGCCAAATCGGATTTAATTACCTCCTTTCGTAATGTGGAGGAATATCCAGGGAAGCGGCGAATATAAAGTGGGACAATCGGTCCAGGAGGTCCAGTAATCGGACAATAATTGTGAAATAAGGTGCCGCCGGCAGTGACGCGGTCATATGCCTATTTGAACTGAGTGAAATGACCATACGGCAGGATAAAGTCGTAACCCTGATGCGGGGAGTTCATCTTAGAAGAGACTGAAATATATTCAATGAACTTTGGGAAATGGTGAAAATAGTGAAACCGAGTTGTAAATAATCAGGGGTTGATTGTACTGGGCGAGTCTGGCTTGGGTACGCCATACCCCGACCGCCATATTGGATGTGATTGAAATGAACTAACCTATCGCAAGTTATCTACTCGAAATTCAAGTATCGAGACTGTGAATGTGTATAAACTAGTGGGGCATTAAGCCAGGATACACGTAATATGTAAGTTATACGTATAAACAGTACAAACAGTCGTATTAGTGCGAGGATCTGATTCGCTACCCCGACCAACCACATGTTAACGAACGCTCGGTCTCGTGGGCGTATAAGAGTGCACGGAAATTAACCTTCCTTGACTCGACGAGACAGCTAATACCATCGCGATCGAATCAGATCGCAGGAGGATGTCAACAACGGAACGACTCCCTCATCTAAAGCTAAGTACTCTGCTGTTTACTTTGTTATTGGCCAATGATATTGTTACGCACAGTAGATGTACTTTAGCTAGGTCAACGATCTACGATACACCGCTATGATGCTGTTAATTAGGTGAGTGTTGGTCATGTTAATTGAACTATGTGTTCTCTATCTCTTCTCCGTGTGATCAGTTGTTCAACAACCTATACAGTCCACTTAAATTTAACGTAATATAGCTATAATAAATGATCTTCTCAAATTTATTTATACTGGTCTAGAGTGCAATGGGCTAACGAGAACATTGAAGGTACCCCCTCGGTGCGGCCAGGAGCGGGTAAAGTTCTCACATACCTTAAAGGAATGACTGCGGTAAAATTTATACGAGTCGGTCATCTCCCTGGGAGTTTGTTTATTGCTAGTGGCGGTGTCCCAGATAGACTTCTCTCACAATTCCCCACAGCGCCCGTTGGTCCGTCCTGAACCGGATGTGATTAGTGAATTAATCACTATTGAATTAATTAATTAATAAATAAGTGACTGATCATAGGAAGTGAGTATAGAGTACACAGTTAATTAATTGTGTGTGGACAGCAATTAGTCCAATTAATTGCTAGCACAGGCGTGGCTACGATTTGTGCAAGAGTAAGGTGTGAGAATCACCTTTATAAACAATTTATTTAATTTGTGACGTCAGTGGTTATTAATCCTATAACCATGGCTGAACTTAATGGAGTTAGTGTGGCTGAAGCCCATGAATAATAAAGGGTCTATTTAATTTGTACCCTCAGTGGTTATTGATCCTATAACCATGGCTGAACTTAATGGAGTTAATGTGGCTGGCAAGCCCATGAATAATAAAGGGTCTATTTAATTTGTACCCTCAGTGGTTATTGATCCTATAACCATGTGCTGAACTTAATGGAGTTAATGTGGCTGCAAGCACAGAGGACTAATGTGAAACTGGCACCCTCCGTAGTAAGCAATGACTCGGTGGGACCAGTAAGTGTTTTGATAGGCAGTGACTATTATGCCACCTTCGTGAAGGGTATGACGAAGAAAGGTGGTGTCACTCTTCTCAACATTGGTGAAGGCCATGTAATTTATGGCGAGGCTTCCTCGCAGTAATGAATGACTGGAGGAAGCCATAAAATGCAGTCACGGTGTGCCTTACTCATGAAACGTCATTCCAGTGTAAATATTCTTCTACAGAGGATGCTGTTAAACCAGTGCATAAATTGTGGGAACTGGACAGTGGGGATTAATGTAAATGAAGAAAGTCCAGATGATTCCTTCACTCAGGAACAATACCTGAAGGATGTTAAATTTGAGTCTGGACAATACTGGGTGCGACTCCCATGAAGCTAAACCATCCGGAACTACCCACTAATTACCGGATGGCGTATGGTCAGTTAAAGGCCCAGCTCCACGAATTGAGTAAGACACCAGAATTGCTGACTGCTTATAATGGGATCATTAATGAACGGTTAAATAATCAGTTCATAGAGGAGGTACCCCCTGAGCAAGCCAATATTTATGGCCTACTTACCTCATCACGGAGTGAAGAAGGATTCGAAAACCACTCCTTTGAGGATCGTGTTTAATTGTAGTGCCAGGGGTAATAAAAATGTACCTAGTTTGAATGATTGTTTAATGACAGGTTCGTCGCTGACGGAGAAATTGGGAGATGTGTTATTAAATTTCAGAGTTAATAGTTATGCCTTTATGGCAGATATAAGTAAAGCTTTCCTGAAGTGGGATTGCAAAAACGGATCGGGATTACACAAGATTTCTGTGGCCAGAGGATCCTAGCAATCCACTTAGTCCGCTGAAAACCTTCAGATTCAGAAGTGTCTTATTCGGGGCTACTTCTAGTCCATTCTTACTTCAGGCGACGATAAATGCGCACCTTAAACGTACAGGCGGTCCACTGAGTGACATAATGAGTAAACAATTCTATGTGGACAATTTCCTGGGGGTGGCGTCAACTGAAGAGGAGCTAATGAAGATATATGAAGGGGCTAATGACATAATGCAAGGTGCAAATATGCCGCTCATGGAGTGGAACAGTAATTCGTCAGGTTAAAGGACCGAATAAATAAAGATAATCCCGGCGATGAAGTATCTGGGTGCAGCAATGTATTGGGACTGACTTGGGATACTGAAAGAGACTTGATATCGTTAAGTCTAATAATTATAGTATGCCCAAGAAATTACGAAGAGAACCCTGCTTGCTGAAGTTTCAAATGTTTCGATCTACTAGGCTTGGTGGCGCCTCTTAAAATCCGAGGGAAGTTGGTACAAGAGGCATGGAAGCAGAAGTGTGCTTGGGATGAAACCCCACCTGAGGAATTCGTTAGCAGGTGGGAAGAATTAATTGGTGATTATGAGAGAGTTCCAATGTTGGAGTTTCGCGGTGTGTAACACGCTCTGGAGTGGAAAATACACTCCACATTTTCGATGCTTCTAAATTGGCGTATGGAGCAGTCGCTTATTTTCAATGTGATAAAGATATCTCTCTTGTCATGTCTAAAACTAAAGTGGCTCCAATTAAATTACGTACTTTACCTCAGTTGGAATTAACCCCCATTTATGTGGGTGTCAAATTAGCTGATTATTTACGGAGTAAATTGCCGGAGATAAATATTAGCGACACCACAATTTGGTCTGATAATGAGGTATCCTTGCAGTGGATTCAGAATGAAAAACAGCAAGATTGTGTACGTGCAAAATAGTCGCAAAAATTTACGAGATACAATTTGAATCGTCTAACAACGAACTCTGCCCGGCCGCAGTGTGGAAAATATTGGTATTTTCGAAAGTTGTAATTGATAAACTTTCCCAAAATGAACAGATATCCTTAATGTACCGCTGGTACATGGGGGTATGTAATAGAGAACCATCATACCAGCGGGGAGGAAGCGGGAAGAGGCTGGGCAGGGGAGGTAGAGGGAATGAGGGTAGTGGACAGCCAGCCTACCCATCAGAGTTCAAGTCAGTATGGCCAGTAAAATTTGGAGATTCCGCCCTGAATCGGATTTAATTACCTCCTTTCGTAATGTGGAGGAATATCCAGGGAAGCGGCGAATATAAAGTGGGACAATCGGTCCAGGAGGTCCAGTAATCGGACAATAATTGTGAAATAAGGTGCCGCCGGCGAGTGAGCGCAGTCATAGGCCTATTTGAACTGAGTGAAATGACCATACGGCAGGATAAAGTCGTAACCCTGATGCGGGGGTTCATCTTAGAAGAGACTGAAATATATTCGATGAACTTTGGGAAATGGTGAAAATAGTGAAGCCGAGTTGTAAATAATCGGGGGTTGATTGTACTGGGTGAGTCTGGCTTGGGTGCCATACCCCGACCGCCATATTGGATGTGATTGAAATGAACTACCCATCCAAAGTTATCTACTCGAAATTCAAGTATCGAGACTGTGAATTTTATAAACTAGTGGGGCATTAAGCCAGGATACACGTAATATGTAAAGTTATGCGTATAAACAGTACAAACGGTCGTATTAGTGCGAGGGATCTGATTCGCTCCCCGACCAACCACATGTTAACGAACGCTGGTCTGTGGGCGTATAAGAGTGCAGGAAATTAACCTTCCTTGACTCGGCGAGACAGCTAATACCATCGCGATCGAATCAGATCGCAGGAGGGCGTCAACAACGGGCGACTCCTCATCTAAAGCTAAGTACTCTGCTGTTTACTTTGTTATTGGAATGATATTGTTCTGTGTAGATGTACTTTAGCTAGGTCAACGATCTACGATACACCGCTATGATGCTGTTAATTAGGTGAGTGTTGGTCATGTTAATTGAACTATGTGTTCTCTATCTCTTCTCCGTGTGATCAGTTGTTCAACAACCTATACAGTCCACTTAAATTTAACGTAAAAAGCTATAATAAATGATCTTCTCAAATTTATTTATACTGGTCTAGAGTGCAATGGGCTAACGAGAACATTGAAGGTACCCCCTCTGTGCGGCCAGGAGCGGGTAAAGTTCTCACATACCTTAAAGGGAATGACTGCACATCGGAAGAGGACCAGGCAGGGCTGCAAACAGACCTGGACAAGCTCGACATCTGGTCTAGCAGTTGGCTTCTCGAATTCAATCCCTCCAAATGCAAAGTCATGAGGATCGGAGAAGGGCAAAGAAGACCGCTGACAGAGTACAAGCTAGGCGGACAAAGGCTACAAATCTCGGCAAAGGAGAAAGACCTTGGAGTGAGTATAACGCCTAGCACGTCTCCGGAGGCACACATCAACCAGATAACTGCGGCAGCATTGGGCGTCTGGCAAACCTAGATTAGGCGTTCCGTTACCTTAACAAGGAATCGTTCAAGACACTGTATACCGTGTACGTCAGGCCCATACTAGAATATGCAGCACCAGTCTGGAACCCACACCTGGTCAAGCACGTAGGAAACTAGAGAAAGTGCAAAGGTTTGCGACAAGGTTAGTTCCACAACTCAGGGGTCTGTCTTATGAAGAAAGGTTGAAGGAAATAGGACTAACAACACTGGAGGAAAGAAGGGTCAGAGGAGACATGATAACGACATACAAAATACTGAGGGAATTGACAAGGTAGATAGTGACAGGTTGTTTCAGAGGGAACACAGAAACAAGGGGACACAACTGGAAGCTGAAGACTCAGATGAGTCAAAGGGATGTCAGGAAACATTTCTTCAGCCACAGAGTAGTCAGGAAGTGGAATGGACTAAGAAAGATATAGTGGGGCAGGAACCATACATAGTTTTAAGACAAGGTATGATAAAGCTCATGGAGCAGGAGGCAGAGACCAGTAGCAGACAGCGAAGGGCGGGCCAGGAGCTGAGTCTCGACCCCTGCAACCCATTCGTGAATTAGGTGAGTACACACACACACACACACACACACACACAATATATATATATATATATATATATATATATATATATATATATATATATATATATATATATATATATATATATATATATATATTGCATACTGGAGTATGCAGCACCAGTTTAAACCCACATTTATCCAAGCACGTAAAGAAACTAAGAAAGTGCAAAGGTTTGCAACAAGACTAGTCCGGAGCTAGGGGTATGCCCTACGAGGAGAGGTTAAGGGAAATCGACCTGACGACACTGGAGGACAGGAGAGATAGGGGGACATGATAACGACATATAAGATACTGAGGAGGAATTGACAAGGTTGATAGAGACAGAATGTTCCAAAGATGGGACACAGCAACAAGGGGACACAGTTGGAAGTTGAAGACTCAGATGAATCACAGGGATGTTAGGAAAATATTTCTTCAGTCACAGAGTAGTCAGGAAGTGGAATAGCTTGGGAAGCGATGTAGTGGAGGCAGGTTCCATACACAGCTTTAAGAAGAGGTATGATAAAGCTCATGGCGCAGGAGAGTGACCCAGTGGCGGCCAGTGAAGAGGGGGCCAGGAGCTATGTCTCGACCCTGCAACCACAACTAGGTGAGTACAACTAGGTGAGTACATGTATATACATACACACATACACATACACACATGTACATACACACACACACACGTGTCAATGCTTTATTTATAGGGAGCAAAGTCAGGGTATTTTTCCAGAATGGTCTGTAATATACCACTGTGGATAAAATACTTTGACATATCTTGAACATTTCTGAATGGTAGTCTCTGAATTCCTTAATTTTATCGCACTCCAGTACATAATGACGCAGGGTGTGACATGGAAGGGATGATTAACTTCATCTTCACTCATCGACTCTGAATTTCGGTATAGAGACGGTGAATGTATAAACTGGTGGGCGTTAAGCCATAGTGTATATAGTGATTAAATTCATACGGATAAGCTGTAATAAAGAATAGTGAGAGGATATGAATCGCTACTCCCGATCAACCGCATGTTAAGTAAACGCCCGGTCCCGTGGGCGTAAGAGAATCGAAATTAATCTTCTTTGACTCAGCGGGACAACCCATACCATCATCTTGACGGAAGAACTATATCTACCGAGCAAGATCACGAATCTATCAAGCACATCAACAAGAATGCGGCTTCCCCACCATAAGTATGCATGTTGTCTTAGATATCATCTGGCCAGTGGGTATGTTGAGATAATGTGTGTCTGCGGTGGGAATGATAGAGATCTCAGTGAACACCCAGGACGCAGATAAAGGGTGAGTGGATGTTAATTTTGTGCTCTCTCCTCCTCCTCAATCAGTCTTATATCCTATATCTAAAACCATACAGTCACTTAAAATTAATCATGCCATAATTATTATTATTATCTATTCAGATTTATTTACACTGGTCTAGAGCGTGAGTGGGTTCAGAGGGTGTGAAATTATCGAAGGGAGTCATCTCAGTGACCAGGGTGACTCAAGTTTTCTCACATTCCGCAAGGGAGTGACTGCGGTAAAATGATACTAGTCGGTCATCTCCCCGGGAGATTGTTTGTTGCAAGTGGTGGTAACAGATAGAAATCTCTCTTAATTCCCCACAGTTGCCATGAATCTTGGCTTGCTCAGGGGGTACCTCCTCTATGAACTGGTTAATTAACTGTTCATTAATTATCCCATTATAAGCAGTCAGCAATTCTGGTGTCTTACTCAATTCGTGGAGCTGGGCCTTTAATTGTCCATACGCCATCCGGTAATTAGTAGGTAATTCCGGATGGTTCAAATTCCATGGGAGTCGACCCAGTATTGTCCAGACTCGAATTTAACATCCTTCAGGTAATGTTCCTGAGCGAAGGATCATCTGGACTTTCCTCATTTACATTAATCCTGATACTGTCCAGTTCCACAATTTATGTACTGGTTCAACAGCATCCTCTATAGAAGAACATTTACTCTGGAGTGACGTTCCATCAGGCATATGGTCACTGTCTTGAACACTATGTGCTGAATTGTCCACTTATTGAGGAATATAGAGATAGACAGTATAATAACCTATGTGACATGTCAAGATATCTTATTAGTGAAGGTAGGATACCACTTATTCTAAGCAAATTTCCTAAATTTGCTTGTAACAATAAGTGAACTGTAGATATAAATCCAAATTAATTTCCATGAACGTGCCTATCTGTGCTCATGATAATGCGGCACAGATGGGCATGTTTGTGGACAACTTGCAATGTGAGCAGACTGACTGATGTTGTAGTGGCCAGGCAGGCTTGGCTACAGGTACTTCTGACAGTTTGGGAGACGATGATGATCAAACTAAATGCAAATTATGTGATCAGGCATATGGTCACTGTCGTGAACACTATGTGCTTAATTGTGCACTTATTGAGGAATATAGAGATGACAATATAATAACCTATGTGACATGTCAAGATATCTTATTCATGAAATAAGATACCTGCTTGTAACAGATAATTGAAATGTAGATATGAACCCAAATGTACAATTGTTGCCCCTTTGGGGCCTAGTGCCTGGCCTTTTGTGTATCCATATGCTCTTGCGCTCGTCCACAGGATGGATATGGGTGCACAAAACTACCACTCGGTGGCAAAATCTAAATAGTAGGACACAGTAACTGCATTTATGGCTTCCTCCAGTCATTCATTACTGCGAGGAAGCCTGCCATAAATACATGTCCTGCACTAGTGTTGAGAAGAGTGACACCACATCTCTTCTTCATCCCTTCACGAAAGTGGCATAATAGTACTGCCTACTAATACACCTATTGGTCCCACAGAGTCATTATTGACCGCTGAGGGTGCCAGTTTCGCATTATTCTGTGAGAGTCTCTGCGTGGTGGCATTAAGACCCACAGTGGAGTCTTCTCCGGTAGTCTATCCACTACTACTGCATTGACTTGGGTCTTCTCTCTGCCCAGACAGACATTTATATAAACGGTGTCATACGCCTGGGCCCTTTATCTGAGAGGAAGCCAGATAGTTTCAAGGTGGTAGGATCCTCCTTCATACTTTCATCCCATTAAGGCAACTGCGCTTTATGAAAATACGTTGTGGTCCCTGATCCCAACGCTGTTACTCTCTTTGCTTTATGCCGTTTATCCTTAATTGTCATGTCCAGAACAGGTAAAAGGGAACTTCAGCTAAACATTACGAACATTAGCTGCAAGTTTACGTGCGCTACTGAGTGTCGGGGTGATTATCCTTACCATTACAGTCACCATGACTAGGATTAGACTCACCCACACACGACTATGTGGTGCCTCCTTATTGCATTGGTGGCAATTATACAGTTTGGTCTTGCAATTTTCATTAGATTACCCAGACATTTGATACACCTGTCAAGTTCATCCAGTCTCCTCACTTTCGCATCCCAAAATTATAAGTACCCAAAGTTTGGAGTAATGGGTTTCATTACAGAAGAGACAATTTCTTTTCTCTTGGTTAGACAGTTTACCCCCGGTTCCCTTTTCTGGGGTTTTATTCTTCCTGTCTTGTTGTGACGAACCATTATTACTGGTCCCCTTTTATTGATAGGTGCCAATATAACCCTTTTAGGCATTTTTGGCCATTTTAATATCTACTTCATAAAATGTTCATTACTTAATTACCCCTCACTTGTATTTTAAAAATAAAAATTTAATTTGAATTGGGATAATTTTTCCCCTTTTTGGAATTAACTGATGACTCAACGTCATTATGACCTGTATTCTTAAAGGAGTGGGTGGCTAGTCTGCAGTTGAACAACTAATTCTTCGCCTATCCTTTTTCCCCCAACCCAAGTAACCCTTGTGGTGCTTTTAGATAACCACTCTTTTTGTATGTTAGCGGGATGTTATCAGGGCGGTGCTCTTAGTTGGGTTTAATCTCTTATTCTTTGCACGAAGTCATAGTCCTTACTAGTTGACAACTGTTTGGAGTTACTTTATTGATAAGTATGTTTTAAATTTATCCGAGTCTGTGTTAAAGGTATTTGATGCAGCTGGTAGCTTACTTACTAGTGTTGATGCGACAGTTGTGTGTTGAATTAAAACAATTTCCACTTTAGTTGTGGTGGTTGTAGGTTGTAAAAACCCAATAACAAAACCATTACTCTAAGGCCGCTCCATAACAACAACGCAATAACAAAACAATTTAAATGTGAACCAAACAAACATAGTATTCAACCCTACTGCTCCCCCCCTTAATTCCTCCTTTCAAATTAATTATATCATCCAATTATAAATCCAACCTATCTGGAGGTTTGACAATTCTCTGGAACCCGGAGTTGGAGGGTTTCCTTCCTGAGGTGCCTCCCTTCTCTACCCCTGGTCCCCCCTTTTCAAACCTCCCGGAGGTTCTT
>WNWK01019997.1:0-36706 GCA_009830355.1 Cherax destructor | reverse complement strand
ACAAATAGGTGAGTACACACACACACACACACACATACTCAACGGGCCCTTTGTGTCTAATCGACAGTGCCTAGGACAAAATGGTTAACAACACACACACACACACACACACTAAGAATAATAAGGAGTGAAGACCAGAAATGAATATGCACAGGTAAGAAGGGAGGCCCAACGACAATAAGAAAATGAATAGCAGCGAAAAAGTTCCTAAAGCTGTTTCAGTCCATAGGAGGAAAACAAGATTATGTGAGGAAAGGAGGGAGACCAAAAAGAAACGACCGAGAAGTGTGTGAAGAGCCAACAAGATATTTAAAGGAGTATTTCAGAGACAGAAGGGACTCCAGAAAGCAAGTGGGGGGTACACCATCAAGTGTTGGACACAATGCATACAACCAAAGAGGAGGTGAAGAGGCCGCTAAGAACCAGATACCCAAAGGCAATGGGGCTGGACAACATCTCCCCGTGGGTCCTGGAGAGGAAGTAGAGGCGCTCTGTGTACCATAAAAAAATCTTAAACACTATCGAAAAAGGGCGATACCTGAAGTATGGAAGACAGCAAAGGACCCAGTTTTCAAGAAAGAAGACAGAACACCAGACCAGTGTCACTGACATAAGTATGCAAAATCATAGAGAAGATTATCAGGAGAAGAGGGTGGAGCACCTAGAAAGGAATGAACTTATTCAGAAAACCAGCACGGGTTCAGGGATGGGAAATCCTTGTCACAAACCTACGGGAGTTCTATGACAAGGTAACGGAAGCAAGGCAAGAGAGAGAGAAGGGGTGGATAGATTATGTTTCCTTGGACTGTAAGAAGGTTTTTGACAGTTCCACACAAGAGATTAGAGCAAACGTTTGAGGAGCAGGCGGGTATAACAGGGAAGGCACCAAATGGATAAGGGGATGACAGGAAGCCAAAACGAGTCATGGTACGGACGAGGGAGTCAGAGGGCACCTTGACGAGGGGGTTCCACAGGGATCAGTCCTAGGACCGGGCGTTTCTGGTATTGTGAATGACATGACGGAAGGGATAAACTCAGAAGTGTCCCGTTTGCAGACTATGTGAAGGTGATGAGAATTCAATCAGACGATCAGGCAGGACTATAAAGGGATCTGGACAGGCTGCAGGCCTAGTCCAGCAACTGCTCCTAGAGTTTAACCCCAAAGTGCAAAGTCATGAAGACTGGGGAAGGGCAAAGAAGACCACAGACAGAATACGGTCTAGGGAGGGCCACAGACTGTAAACCTTACCAAGGAAAATGATCTTAGGGTGAGTATAATACCGAGCACATCAACAAATAACTACTGCAGCATATGGGCGACTAGCAAACCTAAGAACAGCATTCCGACGCATCAGTAAGGAATCGTTCGGGACTCTGTACACAGTGTACGTCAGGCCCATACTGGAGTATGCAACACCAGTCTGGAATCCACACCTGGTCAAGCACGTAAAGAAATTAGAGAAAGTGCAAAGGTTTGCAACAAGACTATTCCCGGTTAAGGGAAATCGACCTGACGACACGAGGACAGGAGAGAGGTGGGAGACATAATAACGTCATTTAAAATACTGAGAGGAATTGACAAGGTGGACGGAGACAGGATGTTCCAGAGATGGAAACAACAACAAGGGGTCACAATTGTGTTGAAGATTCAGATGAGTCACAGGTATACAGAGATGTTAGGAAGTATTTTTCAGTGGAATAGTCTGGAGAGTGATGTAGTGGAGGCACGATTCATACATAGCTTTAAGAAGAGATATGATAAGGCTCATACAGCAGGGAGAGAGTGACCTGGTAGCGACTAGTGAAGAGGCAGGGCCGAGCTGTGACTCGAACCCTGCAACCACAATTAGTTGAGTACAATTAGGTGAGTACACAAACAGCAGTCAGCAGCAATAGGTGACTTACTGGAGGGCGGTCATGGCGGTGAGTGGGGCCCGGTCCGGGCAGGGTGATAGCACCCACGTTACTGGTTGAGGCGACGCATCAACACTCAACACCATCAACGCCACCGTCACCAACACGCACATAAACACCTTCATGATAATCTTTTACCACAATCTGAGGAAGAAAGGTCCTTGTCATAAGAGAGGGAGAGGTGGACCCATGGGACTTGGAGAAGAGGTGGACCCGTGAGACTAGGAGAGGGAGAGGAACCCGTGGGACCTGGAGAGGAGAGGTGGACCCGTGAGACCTGGAGAGGAAGAGGTGGACCCGTGGGACCTGAGAGGGAGAGGTGGACCCGTGAGACCTGGGAGAGAGAGGTGGACCGGTGATCTGGAGAGGGAGAGGTGAACCGTGAGACCTGGAGGGAGAGGTGGACCCGTGATCTGGAGAGGGAGAGGTGGACCCGTTGTACCTGGAGAGGGAGAGGTGGACCCGTGATCTGGAGAGGGGAGAGGTGGACCCTTGGACAAGCAGAGGACTTATTTCCATTGGGGTCCTTTTAATTTCCTTATTATTATACTGTAAAGGAGATAATATTATTATACTATAAAGGAGATATATCAGGAATAAGGTAAAACGAGTTATTTATATTTACATGTGTGTTAGCTAAAAAAATAAAAAAATCAATCTCCTCCCTTTCTGTCGCTACATTCATTAGGTACCTTTTGGCTCTCTTCTTGAACTGGCTCATGCTATGACTGACTTTGACATGTGCAGGCAGTCTGTTCCATTCCTTTATTGCTGTACAATAAAAGGTGTTTGAAGCCTGGCCACTGACTGTGGGTACTACAAAGTTGTGCTCTCCCCCTAGTACTATGATTGTTTTGGTTCCCAGCCTTGACAAAATTAACCGCAAGATATTCTGGACACTGTTTGTGAGCAATTTTATTAACTTGATTTAACTTCAGTTGTTTTACTCTGTCTTCAACATTCAGCATGTCCAATTGTTGTAATTCATCCTGGCCTACATGTTATCTTGGACCCAGGTCCAGTATGAATCTTACAATTTTGTTCTGGGGGATTTGCAGTCTATCTTTCAGTTTTCTTGTCAAGGCAGAGTACCATGAAGAGCAAGCGTAGTCCATATGACATTGTATAAGGGCTAGACACAGGGTCCTGCGACCCTCAGTAGGTAGACATTGTGCTTGTCTGTAGAGGAACTTCAGTCTGACATTCGCTTTCTTTACTACACTGTTCCCTATCAATTCTCCTGACATGCATGGGTCAAAGGGAATTACCAGATATTTTACTGAGGAAACTGAAGTGATGGGTTCCCCATTACACCGGACATTAAAATTATTTGCCCTTCTCAGTTTATGTTTCGTGCCAAAGAGTATGGCTTCGGTTTTCCCGAGGTGTAACGATAGTTTATTGTCTACTAACCATTTGCTGCAGGACTCCAGTTCTAGTGTTATTACATCAGCTATATCTTGTGGGTCTTTACCTGACACTAACAGAACACTGTCATCCTCATACAGTAGGAGTTTACACTTGACACTGATGGGCATGTTTACACAACATAGAAATAATAAGGGACCCAGAATACTACCTTGGGGAACTCCACATGCTATCGGCAGGGGTTCTGATTCTGTTTTGTTGATTTTCACAATTTGTTTCCTGTTGCTAAGATAGGACTTAAGCCAGTCTATGGAACCTATGCCGATAGCTTGAAATTTCTTACATAATATATTATGGTTGACAGTATCGAAGGCCTCTTGCAAGTCTAAGGTTACCATTCCTATGAGGTTCCCTATCGACATTTCAATTAGGGAGGTGTCGGTTGAGTAAGATCTCCTAAAGCCTGATTGGTAACTATGAAAAATGTTGTTATTATTAAGATACTTAACTACTTGACAGTACACCGCCCTCTCTAGAATTTTGGATATTACACTGAGTATACTAACAAGCCTATAGTTGCTGACATCAGACCTACTATTTTTCTTGAAGACAGGAGTAACTCTGGCCTCCTTGAACCCCTCTGGTACTGTATTAGTGGTGATGGACAAATTTATTATGTGAGCAATGGGGATTGCCAGTTCAGAGGCACCATCTTTTAGGAACTTAGACTGGATGTTATCTGGGGCGGTGCTCTTAGTTGGGTTTAACCTGCTTAGTTCTTTTTGCACGAAGTCATGAGATACACTTACTAGTTGACAACTGTTTGGGGTTACCCCTTTATTGGTATAGTATGTTTTAAACTTATCAGAGTCTGTGTTAAAGGTATTTGATGCAGCTGGTAGTTTACTTACTAGTGTTGATGCGACAGTTGTGTAGTATGAATTAAAACAATTTGCCACTTTAGTTGTTTCGTGGCATACTTCGTTATCAATATTAAGTACTATGTTAGATCTATCTACGGATTTATGGCTATACCCCAACTGTTTTAGTTGTTGCCAGAGATTTCTAGGGTTATTCTTGTACTCTTCAATTTTTGAGCAATGATGCTTTGCCTTTGCTCCTTTTATAAGCCTCTGCACTTTGTTCCTCGCCCTTTGGAATTCATTTAGCGCTGCAATATCCTGTCTGTTTGCCTTAAATCTTTTTAGCCACTGGTCTCTGAATTTCATATTATCTAATATCTTACTAGTCATCCAGAGTTCAGTTCTTCGTTTAATCCTAACCTCTTTAACTGGTGCAATATTATCAAGGATGGCAGTGAACGTTGTTTTCATTTTTTCCCAGGCATCATTTACGTCCGTGCAACTTATCACTGTCCAATCACAATTGTGTATCCTATTTACCAGTGTTTCTTTACTGTAGTTTCTAGTTGACCTCATTTTTTATTGTCCTGTGTAGGCCTATCCGTTCCCTAGTGATTTTCCTGGTACAGTAAATGATGAAATGATCACTAAGGCCTGTGGTAATGACGCCTGACTGACTAATGTTGTCAGAGCGGTTACAAAGTATGTGGTCCATTATATACCTCTGTAATCTGTAAATACCTTTGTAACTTGTCATGATTGTGACCAGATCTACCTGAGTTCATTACCTTTGTAACTTGCTCAGCTATCAAACTTTGAGGTCCAGTCCCTGGACCCATTATGTACCTCTGTAATCTTTTGACTACCGCCCACAACATGGGTATGTGGTGCATAATAAAGATATTAAACTAACTTAGGGTGGCTGAGAACTGTGTGATCCGGGTTGGTGTATTAATTAGTTGAGTGTAACTATTTAAACCTAGAATTTGCTTATACCTTTTACATAGCCCGTTATGTTGCTGATGAAAACAGATATTGAAGTCTCCCAGTATTACTGTCTCGCAATTGTTCTTAAGTCCGGACAAGACTCTCGAAAAGTCTTCTAAGGACTGGTCATGGGTGGGAGGGCGGTAACTAGTTCCTACTAAGATGGGTTTGGTCTTGGGAAGCAACACTTCAAACCATAGAATCTCCAGTTTATTGTCATTTAAATCAGGTCTTGGGTTGTAGGCTAAGTCATTTCTTATGTAGGCACATACCCAGTAAGACTGCAGGATTATTTGTGATCAAGGTGTACCATCCCCACATTTCCAAGCAGGCGGGTCTCCTTACACCCACCGCCCTTGTTCACCTTAGCATCCTAGGGACTGGTAAATACCACAAACCAATGAGCAACTCGAACTTCTCTTTGATGACCTAATACGTGACTCGGATATTTAACTTGTTTAATATAGTTAAGAGAGCAGTCATTAAACTGGGTTTATATTATTTAATAAACTTTAGAATATTTATAGGGAAAAAAACCATGCACTCGTTTCTTAATGACTGCATTAACTGCCGTGATCCCCGGGGAAATGTTTCATATATATCAGTCAAATTTTGTGAAGTATTGTAGCTGACGGGACAAGCGGTACTATGTCGTCACTAATATAGATTAAAAAGTTGCACATAAATATGTCTTTACTTGATTTAAAAATGGACTTAATGAAAGATAACATGGTGTACGCTGGGGAGACTTGCTGCAGAAATCTTGACTTATACACATCTCTGTGTCAGGATTCTGAGTTGAAAGTTATAACATAGTTGTATTGTGGCTAGGATACTATACTACTATTTAGGGAAAGTGCTAAACCTGTAGGGAGTCATTCAGCACCTGGGGAATAGGAGGCAACCAGGTTCAATCCAATGAAGGGGAGGGCAAGTCTAATTCCTTGGATCAAGAGCCCCTCACCAGCATCAAGGAACCTCCCGTGAGGGCACTGTGTCTAGGAAATATTTCATTGTATCTAGTACATGTGTCCATGACGAACACATCACTCTAGCTCAGTAGTTCTACGTACAATTTATATTTTCCAACAAAGTGTAGATAGCTAGCTAGGTTTCTAGTTTCAACTCCATCGTCAAACTTAATAAAATTAATAAGTATATGGACGGTGAAGCTCTCTTGCGCTATTGAGGTCTACACAACTTGATCATTGTAATTTATAAACCACAACTTGATCATTATACTTAAACTACACACACTGAGGGTTTGGGATCGATCCCCGGCACGGGTTAAATGTTGGGCATGTTTCCTTATACCTGCTGTCCCTGGAGTATACCCTCTCCAGGTATACTCCTGGTATTCACATAGCAGCAAGTAGGTACCTGGGTGTTTGTCGACTGGTGTGGGTCGCATCTTGGGGGACAAGATTAACCTAAGTTGTTTGAAATACTCTGCATAACCAGGGGCTTTCCATATAGTATAAAACTGATGTTAGCTAGGTCTGTATCAGGTGTATCATATACCTGTAGAAATAAAGACTATTATTATTATAACCAGGGTACAGGCATTTGCTCCGTGACGCTGGTACAGCAGTAAACAACGGAGACTCACCTCCGTGACGCTGGTACAGCAGTAAACAACGGAGACTCACCTCCGTGACGTTGGTACAGCAGTAAACAACGGAGACTCACCTCCGTGACGCTGGTACAGCAGTAAACAGCGGAGACTCACCTCCGTGACGCTGGTACAGCAGTAAACAACGGAGACTCACCTTACCAAGAGTGACGAGAAGGAAGATGTGTTGTGGTTGTTGATGTACTGGGCTTATATATACACAGCAAGACAAGGGTAGCTTCCCCCTCTCAACCCTCAGTACACCACCATTGTATTATCACTGACAAGGCTCGCCCGCCCACTGTAATTTGCCTCCGCCTTTACTGTGTTGTCATTGTTATTGTGAGACAGAAGAACTTGTCTCCTTCACGTTGTTTGCAAGACAACAATAGATCTTGCATGAAAAAATGAAAGGGACCTCAGGCTACACTTATATGGACTACACTTACACGAGTACCTCCACACACGAGCTATGAATCGACCCCTGCAACCACAAATAGGTGAGTACATGACCATACCAGGAAGCAAGATTTATTTCTTACCTCAAGGGAGGTGCCTGAGTTGGTGAGGGACTCTTGATCCAAGGAACTGGATTTCTTCCCTTCCTTGGATTCAGCCTGAATGCCTCCCATTCCCCAAGCGCTATATGACCCCTGTGGGTTTAGTGCTTCTCCTTAATTGAAATAAATAATTATTTCCAGGACCTGAAGCTGATAAGCTAAATATTATCGACTTTCACAGCCTGATAGAATTATAAAAGAATGGAGAGGACTTTGTTAAATATTGATGAAAGGGAGGCGGTGATACCATGAACTGGCCAGGGTGGAATAATTTCTGGTAACACTTTAGAGGAGCCACCGGTGAATGTGGAGGACCTGCGTGAAGCAATGAACACAAAGCTAAAACAGCTAATATAATAATAATATACAGTCCTAGCTGACATCAATAACATACTACTATATAGAAAGCCCCTTGTTATGCTGAGTATTTCGGGCAAATTAGGTCAATTTTGTCCCAGGATGCGACCCACACCAGTCGACTAACACCCAGTTACTCATCTTATACTGATGGGTGAACATGGACAGCAGGTGTCTTATGGAAACACGTCCCTAATGTTATCCAGCCGTACCGGGGATTCGAACTCCGGACCTCAGTGTGTGAGCTGAGTGCGCTACCGACCGAGCTACGGGACGGATGGGAATATAGGTTTGGAGTGGTTTGTGTATTTGGTCCACACATGCACGCAAAAAAAAAAAGGTACCTAGGGATTGGCAGTTAGTTAGTTAGTTCAGACTCTCAGGTAAGGACCCACTAGGGGCGAGGGGGAAGTGGGGACAGAAGAAGAATAGCCGGTGAGAGGAAGAGCTTAAGTAGAAGAGAAAGAGTCAGGACTAAACCCAACAGTCTAACTACTTGGGATTGGCAGAGAGCCTACATAATTCCTTTGTATAATGGGGGAGAGGGCGGAGAACTAGACAGTGTAAGAATTAAAGAGGAATAAGCCTTATGAGTATTTTGGCAAAGTGTACGGTAGAGTTATTATTGAAAGAGTTAGGGGTAAGAAAGAAGCTAGGATTGCAGAAGAACAAATAGGATTTAAAAAGGGCAGGAGAATGTAGATCAAATGTATAAATTGAAGCAAATAGGTGAACATTACTTAAATAAGAGTTAGGAATTGTATGTCGCATTTATGGATTTAGAAAAGACAAGTGATAGAGTGGATAGCGGAGCAATGTTGCAAATGTATGGAAGAGATAATAGGTTAAGAGAAGCAATAGAGTGTTCATGCAGAGGCTCAATTTAAGTTATATAGGAAAGAAGTGGGTTGTTTTCGAGTAAAGTCAGACCTTAGACAGGGATATGTCACCATGGTTATTTAATATATTCACAGATGGCGTTGTAAATAAAAAAAAATGAATATTCGGGTGTTGGGGAGAAATATGACATTAAAAAAAATGAATCTGATACGAAGTCGTAGCTGTCACAGTTCTTTATTGATGGCTCAGTTCTGTGAGGTTCTGGAACGAAGTTGCAAAGGTTAGTGGACGAATTTGCGAGGGCTTGTAAAAGGAGTTAAAAAGCGAGCATAGAAAAAACAAGTCGCACATAATACGCAGAAGAAACTGGTAGAAGTTTGTCTATTAAGATACATGGATCAACAGGGACAACCCACGCGTACATGGTTCACATGAGCAAAGAGGGACACCTGATAAATTGGCCCTATACACAGATTATCATGAAGCCAAATCTCAGAAAAGCCATTGTTGGGAAGCCTCTCTGATTGCTGTAACAGTCAAGTAAAAAGGCAGGAAGTCTGTAATATTGCCAAAATGGTTGTGTGCGTAGAAGAAAATTCGTTGTGCCATCAAGTGACTCACAGCCACTCGTAAGTCTCACTGCCTCACCAGAATCTTCACGACAATATAAGATTGTTTTCCTACCCATGTGTACATTTGGAGTGACCAAGATCCCAGGACCGAAATGTTTAAAATAAAATGTCCTAATGCTTGCATATTGTCCTTCCATCTACCTCTTAGCATCACATATGTTTATTAACAGCTTCCTGAAAACTTACAAATACCTGTTTTCTTTGTTTAAAGTTTGGCTACATTACATAAACCAATAAAAACCCATGTTTAATCACAAATGAGCACATTATGATGCATGCAGTGACACGTCTGGCAACGCGGTAGTTGCGCAATTCCAAGAAACATTGTAATAAGTACGTTTATCAGTCATACTGGCAGATTGCTTTTCAGGAAAGGGTGCCCAGGGCTCCAGTGGTCTCAGAAGTGAACAAAACGTAGAGTGCGTCACGCTACCACTTCAACCTTGATAGAGATATTTGGCCTAAGGGTTCAGGGAGTCAAACCTAGCATTTTTCTTATCCCTGAGATGACCAGGGATATTACCCCCTCAAGGGAGATTCATTGATGCTGCTGATGGGCTCTGATCTATGGAATTGGACCTGGGCTCCAATTCCTTGAATCTAACCTCAATGCCTTTCGCTCCCCCAGTCGCTGTATGAACCCAATGGGTTTAGAGCTCCCCATAAATGCAATATAAAAATAACACCTGGAATATTATCAATATAGGTTTGAACCCTCGTATATTTATATTTTTCCTGGTTTTAGAATATTGACATTTTTCTCATTTTTATATTTTAAGGGTTGGATTGTCAGTGTTGTTTTTTATTTACATGTGAATGTCTATTAATTGTAATCTTTTCATTTTTAAAAGACAAAACAAGGATACTAAAACAACAACAAAAACATTCCTTGACAATAACTCGATGTGTTTCAGTGGTTGACACTAGAAGGGTGTCCCTGTATCCCATAAGCCCAGCCTCCTCTACCTCAACACATGCAGAGTGCGGCAGAAGCTTCTAATACAGTTAGATTAATATCAGCATTGAACATCTGAGGTCAACCAGAAGAGGTATTTATAAGGTAACCCGTGACAACCACCATCCAAATTTATTCCTACAAATTGGCAAATTGGCCACAACGCGGCACAAAATCATTCCAAACCATTTTTTTAAGTAAGATAGACTGGTATTTATGGTTTGAAGCCGATCAGAAGAAGCATTCTCCAGTTACTGCACAAAAACTGTTTTTAAAAAATGGCAACTTAAAACTTACATAGCCCCAAATAACGAGGAAAAAACGCACCAGTGCTGAAATTTTGAAGCCTACCAGAAGATAAATTCTCTAGTTATCATACAGAAACCAACGATTTTTAATCAGGATTATTCACAAATAACCCATACTTCAAGATGAACATTTAGACCAGGTTTGGGTCCGTCCTGGACCATTGTTAAATCACAACTGGGAGAGAAAAAGCAGAGAATACCAGAAGATAGGTAGGAGAGAAGGGAAGAAACTAATAATAGTAGTGGTGGTGGTGGTACTAATAGTAGTAGTAATATTAGAAATAGTAGTAGGAGTGTATAATAGTGGTAGTAATAGCAGTAGTGGCAGTAATAGTAGTAGTAATGGTAGTAGTATTAGTAATAATAGTAGAAATAGTAGAGACAGAGTACCGGGATACCTTTTCGGGTCCGGCAGTGACCGAAATGCATCTAGTTGTTGTTGTTGTTGTTGCTCGTTAGCAAGATGAGCAACATTATTGCATTATCTAAGCATATAACTAATTTATTATTTTTATCGATTTTTTATTCTTGCAAACAGATTATTATTACTGTAACTTGCTTAGCTAACGGAATGTTGAGGTGCAGTCCCTGGACCCAGAAAGTGCCTCCATAAGCCAGAATGTTGAGGTGCAGTCCCTGGACCCAGAATGTGCCACCATGCACTGAAAGACAAACAAAATGCAAATGTAGTATACACCGATTTTGCAAAAGCCTTTGACAAGTGCGACCATGGTGTAATAACACACAAAATGCGTGCTAAAGGGATAACTGGCAAAGTGGGCAGATGGATCTTCAACTTTCTAGCCAATCGAACATAATGAGTAGTGGTGAAATGAGTTAAGTCGGAGGCTGCAACAGTGTAAAGCTCTGTTCCACAAGACACAGTACTCGCCCCATCCTGTTCTTCATCCTCATATCAGACAGACAGAGATATAAACCATAGCACCGCCACCGTGTCATCCTTTACAGATAATACTAGAATCTGCACGAGACTCATCCATTGAGGACACGGTAAATCTCCAAGAAGATATAAACCAAGTTTTCCAATGGGCAACGGAAAATAATATGATGTTTAATGAAGACAAATTCCAACTACTCCGTTATGGAAAACTGGAGGAAATAATAACTAGGACTGAGTATACTACAAACTCTAATCACACAATAGAGTGGAAAAGTAGTGTGAAGGACCTGGGTGTGGTAATTTCAGAGGATCTCACCTTCAAGGATCACAACAGTGCCACTATCAAATCTGCGAGGAAACTGATAGGATGGATAATGAAAACCTTCAAAACGAGGGATGCCAAGCCAATGACGATCCTTTTTAAATCACTTGTTCTCTCTAGGCTGGAATACTGCTGTACATTAACATCCCCATTCAAGGCAGGTGAAATAGCAGATCTAGAGAATGTACAAAGAACATTTACTGCACATTTAAGTTTAGTCAAATACCTTACTTACTGGGAACTTTTGGAATCACTTGACGTGTACTCACTGGAGCGAAGGCGAGATACATTATAATCTACACCTGGAAAACCCTAGAGGGACTGGTCCCAAATCTGCATACAAAAAAAACTCCCTACGAAAGCAAAAGACTGGACAGACGGTACAATATACCCACAATGAAAATTAGGGGTACCATCAGTACACTAAGAGAAAACACAGTAAGTGTAAAGGGCCCAACACTGTTAAACAGCCTCCCACCAGGCATAAGGGAAATTACAAATAGACCCCTGGCTGCCTTCAAGAGGGAGCTAGACAGATACTTAAAGCCAGTACCCGATCAGCCGAGCTGTGGTTCGTACATTGTAACGTTGTGGTTCGTAGTAGTAACAGCCTGGTTGATCAGGCCCTGATCCACCGCGAAGCCTGGTCACGGACTGGGCCGCGGGGGCGTTGACCCACGGAACACCCTCCAGGTAGATAAGCTGGAATGTTGAGGTACAGTCCCTGGATCCAGAATGTCTCCATAAGCCGGAATGTTGAGGTACAGTCCCTGGATCCAGGATGTGCCTCTGTAAGCCAGAATCTTGAGGTACAGTCCCGGAACCCATTATGTGAGTTTATAAGCTAGAATGGTGAAGCCTAGGCCCTAGTCCCTACCAATCGTTGGGACTATCTCCCCAGGATAGATAGGGGATGCATAGTAAACTAGCAAACTAGAAAGATATTGGATTACACTTATACCGTAGATGTTTATGGTACCACTAATACCAACACGCATGAGACGGATTTTACAATTCTACATGCATGAAGAGCGGTGGATACAATGGTTGCACGATACAACTCTCGAAGTCCTTCCATCTCTTGACGACCTTCCTCGACACATTACGACCTAAAGCAATTAACGAACAATAACCCATCTGTACTTATACACTGGATCAATCTGGTTTTGCCTACGGCTCTATTCTCGACGTTCCGTTCACGAGACGCGTTTGTCAACACCGAAGGACAGCAGAGAGTGCGCAGCTTGCACTTGGTTCTGTGAAGGGGTACACATACTTAACTGATACTGCACAGGAGCTAGACCTGAAAAACTGATCTTGAGCAGGTGTTAGGCCTACTTAACTGGTTCTACGCAGAAGAGGCATTCTCTGATTATTACACAGACCATTTTGTTTAATCAAATTAGCAACTTAAAATTTGCAAATCTCAAAGTGGAAGAGGGGCTTTCTTTTATTAAGTCCATCAACATTGAAAGTTTGAGGTCTATCAGACAAGGCATTCTCCAGTAACTTCGCTGAATCCATCGATTCCAATACTTTTTTTTTACCAATTTCATTAAAATTTTAAATTTGCACCTAAACAGTCTAAGCTTATAGTGTATCTTCTTTCTTTAGTGGTAATAAAACTTGGCATTCTTAATTTATTGAAAATCAGTACTGCTATTTATTAAAAAATTGGCACACTGTGAATCAGGTGCCAGACAACAACAAGGTTCACGTTGTTGTTGGGTAATCACATCACAGATGAAACTCTGAACCCGATCACAAGAGGAAGTTTCTAGTTACTGCAGAAGTTCAATAATTAGAAGTTTTATAAAGAAATTTAGTGCGATAACAAATTTTCCCACACCCAGATTAAACTTAATGGATAACTATCCCGGCCGTAAGATGCATCAGCCATTAAATATTGAAGTCATTCAGGTTTAGTAAACTTAAATATATTTAATGTGATTAAACGGTAATCAAGAGTTCACACAATTATACATAAAATTGGCAGATGTCCACCTACACCTAAATTTAATTCTCCGCCGCCATCGAATTAGGAAGCAACTTTGTCGAACATTTAAAGTTATGCCGTAGACGTAGAGGATTTTGAAAGTTACACAAGCCTCTCCAGGAAGCTGGGAATGAGTCCTACAAGTACCGTCTTAAAATCATCTACACAAGATAATTGTTGCTATAATATTTATCTTAGTTACTGCACACCACCACTCAAAATTTGAAGCCAATCCGTTGAGGCGTTCTCGTGTGAGCAAGTAAATAAAAACGAGAAATTATAAGAAAAACAAAGAATAATCTGGCAGTCACCTAAAGATGTCCCTTCAGAGATGCCTGATTAACACTCCTAGTTTAGTTTAAAATGTTTATTATGCAGCCCATACCCATGGTGTGGAGGGTAGACGACACATTACAGAGGTACATAAGACTGTAACACTCCAAGAGTCGGTAACAAAAGTACTTCCAAGGCTGAACCACATTCGTCTGGCAGTACAACAAAGGAATTGATAGTCTTGATAGTAGCTTCTTCAATCTTTCTCATTTGCAAACCAGTTTCCATTCATTGCAACTGTTATCCTCTTCCTTCTTCAGGGATATCTCTCTCTCTCTCTCTCTCTCTCTCTCTCTCTCTCTCTCTCTCTCTCTCTCTCTCTCTCTCTCTCTCTCTCTCTCTCTCTCTCTCTCTCTCTCTCTCTCTCTCTCTCTCTCTCTCTCTCTCTCTCTCTCTCTCTCTCTCTCTCTCTCTCTCTCTCTCTCTCTCTCTCTCTCTCTAAGAAGCTTTATATCCTTCGTAGCTTCCTCCAGCTGTGCCTTCACATGCAGTACAGCAGTTTAAGACTCAGTAGACACACTTCACTTCACTTCACTTCACTTCACAAAGCAAGTCTTCACTGGACACAGGTCAATTCACTATTCAAACTCAAATAGGTGAGTATATATAGGTGAGTACACACTCTGGAAACCTGACACAGGATGACAGTGACAGCAGGAGACGGGATGACAGTGACAGCAGGAGACGGGATGCCAGTGACAGCAGGAGACGGGATGACAGTGACAGCAGGAGATGAGATGACAGTGACAGCAGGAGACGGGATGACAGTGACAGCAGATGAGATGACAGTGACAGCAGGAAACGGGATGACAGTGACAGCAGGAGACGGGATGACAGTGACAGCAGGAAACAGGATGACAGTGACAGCAGGAGACAGGATGACAGTGACAGCAGGAGACAGGATGACAGTGACAGCAGGAGACAGGATGACAGTGACAGCAGGAGACAGGATGACAGTGACAGTAGGAGACGGGATGACAGTGACAGCAGGAGACGGGATGATTGCTGGTCTCTACAAATCAAAATCGCCTGAAGCCATTTAATACAATGTCTGGCTAACATGTAATTTATATTACAGGGAAAAAAATGGCTAAAAAATCGTACCCTAATGGATAAAAGAATTGAGCCCTACATATAATGGAGTACTAACTGTGTAAGCATAATGGAGTACTGTGTAAGCATAATGGAGTACTGTGTAAGCATAATGGAGTACTAACTATGTAAGCATAATGGAGTACTAACTGTGTAAGCATAATGGAGTACTAACTTTGTAAGCATATTGGAGTACTAACTGTGTAAGCATAATGGAGTACTAACTGTGTAAGCATAAGACATAAGCATAAACAGATGACAGTCATGAATAATTTCCAAACAGAAGACATTCAAGAATAACTTTTAAAGAGAAGGCCGTTATGAGTAAATAAGTGTTCTTGTAAAAAGAAAACAGACCAGTAGAAAGAGAGATATTAAACAGGATTAATTTATATTTAAATACACGCTAAATCTGTATGGGTTATACAACAATTGTTGGGTAGAAGAGAATTAAGAGGGTACTCCCCAGGGACCAGAGCTGGAAATCATACTGTAAGTAAAGTTTATTTCCCATGATACTACGATACATTATATTCAGGTTTATCGAAGATGGAAAAGCCTTAGAGTCGAGTGCTTGCAGATGATGAGTTACTGGTGAGAATAATGGACGTGGTATAGAATTTCGGCCGTCACGGCCATGCTGGTGGGAGATTCGTCTGTAAAAACTTGCATTTGTGGTCACAGTGGTGCCTATGCTAACCTTCCTATGGTGTATAAATATACCTAGTTGGATGAATCTTATTGTAGCCAGCTGGCCGAGTGGCTAACGCGTCGGTCTGGAGTTTTATGACTCTCTGACTGCGGGTTCTATCCCCGCCCATGGTATGGTTTGTTTGCAATCGTGACATTACGATTTCGTGAGTCATAGAGTTAATAACTTTTATCTACGGTTCAATTCAAGATGACGTTTTTACTGGTGAATGAGACCTGGAGACAGACACTCAGGTACTGACACACTATGTATGCACCAAAGAACGTACTTGGAAGGTTATTTAAAGCTGTATGAATGCAGAGAACTTGTATGAATGCAGAAGAGAACTCATAAGGATCAAAATGAAGGATGTCGCGCAATGAAGGATGTTACTTTTCAAAAAGGCATTGAAATTATTGACTTCTAGCCGAAAGAAGGATATCAATTTGTCTCAGTCAGAAATCCATGATCTCATTAACAAACTGACTTCGGAAGACAATAAGAAACAATGAAGTTAAACTTATACTATAAAAGAATTATAAATGAGAAAACAATCAACCATTCAGTGGTGTGTCACTCGGTGTGAAACTTGAATAAACAATACAGCGTCTCACAGCATAGAAGGAATAATTGGACAGACACGACAAGAAATGTACGTCACTGAATGGGAGTTGACCGTCACGAGGTACTAACAGTAAGCATTTTTTTAAATCAAATGGCTGGTGCCAACAATATTGGCTACAGGGAGAAACTCTCCATCATGAGCTGTCTGGGAATTTGTCTTCCATTTCTTACTTTCAGTGAAGCTGTTGTGTTAATTAATGACCAGCAGAGGCAACTGATTACCTCAAACTCCTTCTGATTATCACCATTCTTCTTTGTATTAGACTGATGAAGCTACTGTGTGGCGAAACGTTTCCACAATAAATATACCCAAGTGTTGCACATATGTCTAATTTATCAACACTTCACAAGCTTGCAAAGCATCTTGCAACTACAGTTCTCAATATTCTAATTAAAACACATGTCATTACAGACTGTAACGTCACAAGCAAAGTTGTGACAAAGTCTGATGCCTTAAAAGTTGACACCAAAAATATTTTGACTTCATTCTGCAGAGGGCATCACTGTGTCAGGAAACACTGGACAAAGCAGAGGAAAACCTTGTTAAAGCCTGACATCCATCAACCAGATATAAGAGGTGAGATCACCTTCACTCACTAGTGCATATCATAACTTCCTCCTTCGTATTTCTGTATTAGAGACGCCTTTTTTATCGTAATTCTTCGGGAAGGCTTAACACTCTCTCAAGGACGCTCTCTCAAGGACGATCTCTCAAGGACGCTCTCTCAAGGACGCTCTGCCTTACAAACTCTGCAACCAACATATTTTGTTCTTTGCACAAAGTATTGAAAATGTGGAGAGCAATGTAAAAGACTATATTTTATGAGACAATAGTTATAATGATTGTTTAGCAGTTTAGAAACTCTTTTATTGTTTATTGTATTGCTTTTGCATTTAAGCACTTTACTGTGTTGATAAAATATTGAGATATGTCTCACTTTCATGAATAAAATATCTGTTAAAATGAAATATGATAGTCATATGAATTTGTAAACCTTAAATTTGAATTCCTTGACCCCCAGAAGCATATATGTGGACACATAACATCTGCAGGTCAAACAAGAGCAGAAATACCTGCAGTTAAAATTTGATGGACGCTATTTTTAAAGACGGTTTTTTCAGCCTATGGTGATGTCCGCCCAGGTTCTTTTACATGTGGTACTCTTGATTGCATACATCAAAACAGAATTTTTTGTTGGCTTTATTACCAGGAAGAGGAGTAAAGGGAATATATAGTTCTACAGTCTTCACATTATATGCTTGAATTGTATTGGTATTGTGCAGTGTCCCGTGGTTCGATCACTAGCGCTCTCAGCTCACACACTGGGGTCCGGGGTTCGATTCTCTTCCTGTACGGCTGGAAAACATTAGGGACGTGTTTCCTTAAGACACCTGCTGTCCCTGTCCATGTTCAGCCATCAGTTTAAAATGGGTACCTGGGTGTTAGTCGACTGATGTGGGTCGCATCCTGGGACAAAACTGACCTAATTTTCCCGAAATGCTCTGCATAACAAGCGGCTTTCTATATGTTGATGTCAGCTAGGCTTGTATACCTTGTACATGTAGTAAATAAAGATATTATATTATTATTATAAAGCCACTGGATGGCGAAACGTCTACAATAAAGATACCCAGATGTTGCACATGTGTCTGATTCTTCATCTTCTCAGTATTATATACCATCTATATACAAGAGGAATAATGCAGAATGCGGCATAAGACAAATGTTGTTAAATATTATCAATGAAGACTTGAGCGAATTAGAAGAAATATTCACAAGTTATCACATGGACACTAATATCTCAATATTTTCAATAAAAGTGTCAAATTGGGACACACATAGCCCAGAATTATCTTAAACCTCCCATTAAGAAATATTAGCTTTGAAGACAAGCTAAAGAGGCTTTCTCTTGTTATCTCAGAGACCAAGATCCTAAAGTACACCAGCACATTAACTTTGTTAATTAACTTTGTTAATGTGCTGGTGTTATACAGTTATCCGTATTAAAGGGTGAAGCCAGTCGAAAATTAGTATTTAAATTTTCCCTTTTTTCCATAAAAAAGGCAAATGTGATCCTACACAGACCAAAACAAATGTAAACATTCTCTAAGTGTGACTGAGCTGCATTTAAGGTTTAAGTATGCATGTAACTTATTAAGTAAGTTTGAATTAAACTTTGGATACATAGAATACATTTTTGTTAAACAGGTCTTGAGGGTACACATGCTGTATACACATAGTAGTACATTATTTGGTTATCCTGGGTTAAATCTCCTTAAAGTCAAACACTTAATTGTTTCTGGTCAGGAGAGATTTTCTGGTGTTATTTCAGAGAAACCAGTTTCGTTAGTAAAACTGGTAAACTGAAACTGACACAACATATGATCAAGGTGATGCTTCCTTTGAAGAAAACTCGTCACAACTACAAGTTTAATTCCTACCAGAAGAGTCATTCTCCACTTAGTGGACAGAATCCAACAAAATGGTCACTTACACAGCCTACAGCCAAGAAATTTTTCATCTATAGTATTTTAGTTGATGAATCAGCTGTCCAAGATTTATTTTAATAAGGGGAAAGCGCTAAACCAGTAGAGGTCATATAGTTCCTGTGGAATGGGAGGCATTTACATGTGATAAAGGGGGAGGATAAGGCCAGCTCCTTGGATCAAGAGCCCCTCACTAGCATCAAGGCAAAAATTATACTATACCATTTCAGTAATAAAAGTAGCAAGATGACATCCATACACTCCATCAACAATACCAACCTTCCTCTAAGACAAAGGACACCTGCACTGCTCAATTGTTCCACCGAAGTCGAATTAGGCAGCAACTTTATTGAATATTTGAAGCTTTGCCGTAGAGGGATTTGAAAATTATACGAGCCTCTCCAGGATGCTGGGAAAAAGTTCTAGAACTTCCGTCGTAAGGGATCTATACAAATTAATTGTTTCTAGGATTTTGGCCTAGTTACCGCACACCAGCGTTGAAAAGTTGAAGCCCATTGAAAGAGATCTTCTTGTGCTATAAGCGAAATGAAAACTAAAAGCTGGAAAAAAATGAAAAATATCTAGAAAAATATCTCCTCTCGGGGATACCTAATAATATATAAGGCAAAAATAACTTTAATAAAGGGATTCAGGGAAAACCTGTTAGTCGGACATGAGACCTGGAGGTGGGAGGTACAGTGCCTGCACTCTGGGGTGGGAGGTACAGTGCCTGCACTCTGGAAGTGGGAGGTACAGTGCCTGCACTCTGGAGGTGGGAGGTACAGTGCCTGCACTCTGGAGGTGGGAGGTACAGTGCCTGCACTCTGGGGTGGGAGGTACAGTGCCTGCACTCTGGAAGTGGGAGGTACAGTGCCTGCACTCTGGAGGTGGGAGGTACAGTGCCTGCACTCTGGAGGTGGGAGGTACAGTGCCTGCACTCTGGAGGTGGGAGGTACAGTGCCTGCATTTTGGAGGTGGGAGGTACAGTGCCTGCACTCTGGAGGTGGGAGGTACAGTGCCTGCACTCTGGAGGTGGGAGGTACAGTGCCTGCACTCTGGAGGTGGGAGGTACAGTGCCTGCACTCTGGAGGTGGGAGGTACAGTGCCTGCACTCTGGAGGTGGGAGGTACAGTGCCTGCACTCTGGAGGTGGGAGGTACAGTGCCTGCACTCTGGAGGTGGGAGGTACAGTGCCTGCACTCTGGAGGTGGGAGGTACAGTGCCTGCACTCTGGAGGTGGGAGGTACAGTGCCTGCACTCTGGAGGTGGGAGGTACAGTGCCTGCACTCTGGAGGTGGGAGGTACAGTGCCTGCACTCTGGAGGTGGGAGGTACAGTGCCTGCACTCTGGAGGTGGGAGGTACAGTGCCTGCACTCTGGAGGTGGGAGGTACAGTGCCTGCACTCTGGAGGTGGGAGATACAGTGCCTGCACTCTGGAGGTGGGAGGTACAGTGCCTACACTCTGGATGTGGGAGGTACAGTGCCTGCACTCTGGAGGTGGGAGGTACAGTGCCTGCACTCTGGAGATAGGAGGTACAGTGCCTGCACTCTGGAGGTGGGAGGTACAGTGCCTGCACTCTGGAGGTGGGAGGTACAGTGCCTGCACTCTGGAGGTGGGAGGTGTTGCACATGTGACTAATTTATCAAACAGAAGCAATTTTTTTAATTTGGTATGTAGTAGTAGTAATAATAATAGTGTATATAGGAGGAATCCTGTTTTTATATGGTCTATTATAATTTTATTTGCTATATTAATTAACTATATTCTGTCTGCTGCCTTTTTCAGTGAATATTTGGACTGCGTTTGGTTCGGTTAACTTCTTTGCATGATGATCTGACATCCGCCTATGGTACAAGAGTTTTGTGGAGACACGCCAATCTTACCACAGCCTACCCATTATTTGCTTTATGCAAGCACTTTTTTTTTTTTATCCAGACACAATATGAGAATAATAACAACACGCTAGAGGCTTAGGCAAATTATAGCGTACCGTCCTGGCATTCATCCAGTACAATTGCAGAGGGAGGAGCTACCCGTGCCTTGCCGTGTATATAGTATATACTAAGGCCAATACACCAACCACTACAGCATCACTCTTACTAAGGTACCAGCATCACAGAGTCAGCACTGGAACTCTGCTTCACCAAAGCTCACTTGATTACGAAAACAAGCTTATTTGTGGTATACAAGTGCAATAATCAAGCTGTAGTTTAGAAAGTACAATAATCAAGTTGCAATTTATAAAGTACAATGATCAAGTTTTTGTTTAGCTTAGCAGTGCATAAGCGCATTTATTTCCACTGAATTATTAATTTCATTAAACTTGACAATCGAGTTAAAACTCATAACGTAGTCAGCTGGAAAATAAATTATAATTTAAGTAGAATATTAAGTGCTGAACTAGTAATGTTTATCATACATAAGGTAGTGAAATATTTCTTAGATTCCAGATTATAACTTCAAACTCACAAACGACAATGAGTCGTATATTTTATCATTAAAAGAAGACAAGGTCAGTGTCTTGACTTCCTTCTCTCCCTGCATCAAGGGGGTGACTTCTCCCATTTATAACTTGGGCATTTCTTTCAGGTTATTGTTTAGCTACACCATGAAGGTTTCAATGTCTGCGTTGGTGATGGTGGCACTGGTGGTGTTGGTTGTTGATGCTTCGCCCCAGGCAGGTGCTGTTGGGGCTAGTGCCTGCCCAGATAGTGGCCCAGAAGTTGCCATGGAAGAATTGAGTAAGTCAGTTGCTGATTGCTGATGCTGCTGAGAAGTGTGCGAGGTGGTTCCTGTTTTTATTTATTTTTTTATTTTTTGTGCCAGACTCATTTAGGGACAAAAAGTTTAATCTTGCTGAATCGACATAACCCTTTATTTGTGTAGACCCCTAACATAGGAACTTCAAGAATTTTCTTAAGAGCAAGAAAGAAGGAACACTGCAGCAGGCCTACTGGTCTATGCGAGGCAGGTTCAAGTCACTTACCGGCTTAAGCCACTGACCCAACCTAGTCAGGTCCAGATCACATCCACTTAAGGAAAGAGCATGGCATCAGACTTATTAGCACAAGCTAGTCAGGTCCAACTCACACCCACCCACACCCACTCATGTATTTATCTAACCTATTTTTAAAACTACACAACGTTTTAGCTTCTATGACGGTACTCGGTAGTTTGTTCCACTCATCCACAACTCTTACCAAACCAGTGCTTTCCTATATCCTTCCTGAATCTGAATTTTTCCAACTTAAAACCTTTTCTGCGAGTCCTGTCTTGACTAGATATTTTTAGCACGCTGTTTACATTTCTTTTATTTATTTCTGTTTTCCATTTATACACCTCAATCATATTCCCCCTAATTCTACGCCTTTCTAGAGAGTGCAGATTCAGAGTTCTCAGTCTATCCTCATAAGGAAAATTTCTGATTCATGGGATCAACTTAGTCATCCTCCTTTGTACGTTTTCCAGTGCATTTATATCCATTCTGTGATACGGTGACCAGAACTGTGCAGCATAATCTAAATGAAGACTAACCAAAGATATATAGAGAAGAATAACCTGAGATCTTCTATCATTTATACTTCTTGATATGAAGCCAAGGATTCTGTTCGCCTTATTGCGAACACTTATGCACTGTTGTCTTGGTTTCAGATTACTGCTAACCAGAGCTAAATCCTTTTCGCAATCAGTATTATTAAGATATACATTATTTAGTTTATATGTGGGATGGTTATTTTCCTGTCCAACTTTTAGAAGTTTTGCATTTGTCTATATTAAACTGCATCAGTCTATTCAAATCTTCCTGGAGTGCTCTTATGTCCTCATTAGAATGAATTGAACGGCCTATTTTGGTGTCATCAGCAAACTTGCTGATGACGTTTATATAAATTGTGAACAACAAAGAGCCCAACACTGATCCCTGTGGAACACCGCTTGTGACGTGCCCCCATTCTGATTTCTCCCCATTTATGCAAACTCTCTGCTGTCTATTTGTCAACCAAGCCTCTACCCAGGAAAAAATTTCTTCTATTCCGTGTGCCTTAATTTTCCTCAATAGCCTCTGATGTGGAACTCTATCAAAAGCCTCACTGAAGTCCATATACACAATATCATATTCATTACCATGATCTACCTCCTCAAATAGGACTACCACAGATAAAAAAAAAAAACTGTCTAAAACAGTCTTATATTCTGAGTTTGCAGACACCGCTTTACCTTGTGCTATATTCCCTTAGCTGATGAGCTGTGTAGCCAAGCTGCCAAGACCAAGTGTGATGCTAGCATGGACAGCTGCAGGCATCACCATAAGCCTGCTCACAACCATCCCGGCAACTGGCAAGACAGGATGATTGCAAATGTTACCACTTGCGCCAACGAGCTGGGTTTCACCTTCACCCCTGAAACTGAAGAAAGTTAGTACATTATATCCCAGATTTATTTTGAGGCAAAAATGTTAACACTAGGATTCCCTTTCTAGTTACTATTCAGTTGTTCTAGTATGAGAGCCACGGACTGTATCATCTTACAATGTGTCATGCAGTTATTGCAGTATTACTTGAGTGAAATTTTAATACGTACGTTTCTTGTACATGTAGTATATTATGATAACAGTGTTAGAAAAATAATGTTTACGTGATTCTTGCAGAGTCTTCTGAGAGCGCAGAGAGTTGCGCACATCACTACACTTACGAGAAGCATCTCACTGACTTAGGTTTCACAAACGTCGAATTGGTGCCCATGATTCGTTGTCTCATGACCCTGAAAGGAACGGTAAGTGTGAGAGAATGAGAGTGAGCGAGCGCACCTGACTTTAATATTAGCACTACTGACCAATTTTTATTAATTGGCAAATGTGCTATCTTTCAGTGGTCTCAAAAATAAGCAAGTAACTTAATTCTTCTGAACTTTACTTTGAAAACCCAGAGTGATAGCTTGCCTAGTACTTTTTATTTTAGGTCAGTGTTCATTAGTATTTTTTTTCTCGCTTTCTCTTTCAGTTGGAGCTGTTTGACTTGTCTTTTATAAGCTTAAATTAATTTTAATCACATTTTAATTTTGTTAAACAGCTTTATTGTTGAAAATACACACGTATTATATCCTATATTTGGAACGTTCTGCAAGATTCGAAAATTTTATTAATCTTAATATTAAGAATTAAAATAAATTTTGCATATATAAATAAAGCAAGTTTAAACAAATTGATTCTCAAAGATAATTATCACCATTTGTCCCTTCTACCACAGCTTGAGACCTTCAGTGAGTGTATCAATGAGTAGGAAACCACTACCAAATGTTGCATATCCAGTTGACAACCCTGACTGATGAACACACTTTGAAGTATTCCAAATGTGAACACTGATATGAAGTTGATGGAGAAATCAAGGACTAAGGACGCCCCTGATGAACTCTAGCGAAAATTCATCCATTCCCTCCCTCACTAAACTCCTTCCTCTCTCATGAATCAACAAAGGTTGTGGCATCAACAACAGTAATAGACATTATTCGGTTTCCTAACTCCTCCTGGTTAAGAAACAAATAAAGTAACTACAACCAAGACAGCTGCAGCATCATGGCAATAACTGGCATATAATTATGAGCAACAGAAGCTGCACCACCTACAATGGAGGAAGCAGCTGCTTAATATTGGCTGTACTCTGCTGTTTTTACTACAATGTAATTTTTTAATTTCAACTAGGCTTCCTCCTCGCTATTGACAAACATTTAATAAACATCTATACTTTTCTGTTTAATAAATCAATTTGCAAAAATTGTTTTTTTTCTGGTATACATCTTCATCACTGGCTGTCCTGCCCAGCAAGACAGACGAGTTTTAATTTTTGGTTAGTGGGGCTTGAATTCCAGCGACATTAGGGTCATTAAGGCTACATGTAACCTTTTCTCCACCATAAAATGGTTATAACTATAACCATAATTGTGGATTTTTTTTTATAATTTTCCTGAATGTAGAGTATATAAATGTAAACAGATAATATAATGTGTATACAATTGTGACGCTGATTTAACCTTCGAGAAATTTCGAGGAAGGGGAAAACCAGCGTCGCGGAGGAATACGCGGGTGAGACGCTCAAATATGGCGGAGTAGTACTGTGTAAATGGTCTATTAATAGAGCGTCATCGAGGCCGAAAATGAGTGTATCGGCTGGAATCAAGAATTAGAAATTTCTTTAACGTCCTCCGTTGTGGTAAATGTATAAATTCCGTATGAAACAACTATAATATGGTTGTACGATTGAAAAATGAGAGGATAGTCTGGCAGTGCTCAACAACAGTAAAATTTAGATAGCTTTGACTGTTAATGTGTTTAAGGCCAATAGGGCTAACAAAGGTTCAAGACACCTCCATTTTCAAAAGCACCGTTAAAAAAACAACTTATCTCACTTACGCACCCAACCGGTAGCTAACCACATGAAAACTACTTTATCTTGCACATATCCACAGCAAAATACACTTATTGATATCTGTGATTCCCCTTAATTTGCACATGACTAACCAAAATTCTAATACAACTATTGCTTCTTAATTCTTAAGATAGTCATAAGTTTGCCTAAGACACCCCAATATAGAAACGGTATTATGCCAATACATCACCTTTACCATTAATATATAAACTAATTGTTAAATTCTTAAACTAATTGCTAAATTCTTAAATGTTTAAATTTCAGTACCTCAATTTTGTAAACCTCAATTTTGTAACCCTCAATTTGTAATCCTCAATTTGTAATCCTAGTTAATCACTACAATTACCTAACCTTAATATCAGTATAATCATTGTGTCACTATTGAGTAAGACCTATCATAAGACTGCCTGAAAAGCCTAGGCATACCTAGGCATATTATTGGCCATCTTGTAATATCTACCCCATAAAATGAATTAATACTATAAGTATACCCCACTTTGTAATATTACTAGAAATAAATTTTTGATTTGATTTGATTGATTGATTGATTGAATGTTCCCTCACAAAAAAAAAAAAAAACTTTTTGGAGAGGGAGTCCACCATGTTGGTCTTTCCTTAGACATGTTTGATCGAGATATTGTAGGGTTAAAGTCTTAAGGTCCAGTACATTAGACGAGCATTTTTATTCTGCATAGAGGAGTTCAGGTATATTAGGAGCCTATGATCACTGTATACCTGAACCACGTGCAGAGAGGATGACCTCATTGACCTGTCTAAGTGCTCCAGCGCTAAGACCAAAGCTAGGGCCTTTTCTAACATGGAGTAAGCCTGTTTGTGTGGCTTAACTTGGCCGAAAAAACAGATTGATGGAAAATTCCCTCCCAGAGGTTTGAAGTAAGTCTGCGTCAGCTCCCTGGTCATAGGCATCCACCTGCAGGAAAAATGGACTTAGCAATCTGGTGGTAATATAGGCGCCACACAGACTAATTTCTGAAATAATTCTTGGCATTTAGCTGACCACCTAAACGGACCCTTACTGGTAAGGGTGATTAAAGGGGCCACTGAGAAATTATGACAGAACTGTCAATAAAACCCTTTTTTTTTTATCCTGAGGGGCTGGATACTTCTGGATGGCCGGAATGTTAGGTGTCTTAGGTGCTATTTTCCTTTTTCCAAATATTGGATTTATTAATGTGATTGAAGATCAACCAAAAGGATGATTTGCCTAACCCGTTCAAAAAATAAGATGATTTGCCTAAACCGATTAAAAAAGGTTTTCAAATGACAATATGTTCCTGCCAGGTGTCAGAAATTACGACATTCATCCAATTATGTTTGAGTGCCTACTAGCCCTTTGATGGCCAGATTGATTGTTTTTCGGAACATGGTCGGTGTGTTGTGCATGCCAAAGAGGTTTACAGTATGTTGATAATGACCTGAAATTACAAAGGCAGAAATTTTCTTGGCCCTGTCAGTTAAGACATAGCCCCACTCCACAAAGGCGGCAGTAAAGCAATAGCAAAGAACTACAGACCAATAGCGCTAACGTCCCATATCAAAAAAATCTTTGAAAGGGTTCTAAGAAGCAAGATCGCCACTCATCTAGATACCCATTAATTATACAACCCAGGGCAGCATGGGTTTAGAGCAGGTCGCTCCTGTCTGTCCCAACTACTGGACCACTACGACAAGGTTCTGGATGCTCTAGAAGACAAACAAAATGCAGATGTTATATACACAGACTCTGCAAAAGCCTTCGACAAGTGTGACCATTGTGTAATAGCACACAAAATGCGTGATAAAGGAATAACAGGAAAAGTGGGTAGATGGATCTATAATTTGCTAACAAGTAGAACACAAAGAGTAATAGTCAACAGAGTAAAGTCTGAGGCAGCTACAGTGAAAAGCTGTTCCACAAGGCACAGTACTCGCTCCCATCCTGTTCCTTATCCTCATATCGGACATAGACAGGGATATAAGCCACAGTGCCGTGTCTTCCTTTGCAGATGACACCCGAATCTGTATGACAGTGTCCACCGTTGAAGACACTGCAAGACTCCAAGCAGACATAAACCAAATCTTTAAATGGGCTGCAGAAAACAATATGAAGTTCAATGATGAGAAATTTCAATTACTCAGATATGGAAAACGTGAAGAAATTAAAATCTCATCGGAGTACAAAACAAATTCCAACCACACAATAGAGCGAAAAACTAATGTCAAAGACCATAACACCGTAGCAATCGCATCTGCTAGAAAAATGACAGGATGGATAATGAGAACCTTCAAAACCAGGGATACCAAGCCCATGTTGACACTTTACAGGTCGCTTGTTCTATCTAGGCTGGAATATTGCTGCACACTAACTGCACCTTTCAAGGCAGGTGAAATTGCTGACCTAGAAAATGTGCAGAGAACCTTCACGGCACGCATAACTGCGATAAACCACCTCAATTACTGGGAACGCTTGAAGTTCCTAAACCTGTACTCCCTAGAACACAGGTGGGAGAGATACATTATTATATACACGTGGAAAATTCTCGAGGGATTAGTACCAAACTTGCACACGAGAGTCACTCCCTACGAAAGCAAAAGACTCGACAGGCGATGTAACATCCCCCCCAATGAAAAGCAGGGGTGCCACTAGCACGTTTAGAGACAACACATTAAGTGTCAGGGGCCCAAGACTGTTCAACTGCCTCCCAGCATACATCAGTGGGATTACCAACAAACCCCTGGCTGTCTTCAAGCGGGCACTGGACAGGCACCTAAAGTCGGTACCTGACCAGCCAGGCTGTGGTTCGTACGTTGGACTGCGTGCGGCCAGCAGTAACAGCCTGGTTGATCAGGCTCTGGTCCAACATGAGGCCTGGTCACAGACCGGGCCGCGGGGGCGTTGACCCCTGGAATTCTCTCCAGGTAAACTCCAGGTAAACAAGGTATACAGGCCCCAGCTGACAGCAATGACATGCTACTATATAGAAAGCCGCTTGTTATGCAGAGCATTTCGGGCAAATTAGGTCAGTTTTGTCCCAGGATGCGACCCACATCAGTCGACTAACACCCAGGTACTTATTTTTACTGATGGGTGAACATGGACAACCGATGTAAGGAAACAAGCCCAATGTTTTCAACCTTGCCGGGAATCGAACCCGGACACTCAGCGTGTGAAGCAAGAGTTTTGCCTACCAGTATATGCACTACTTTAATTAATATTATAATTGCATCTTCAAATAAAAATATTTTAAATTATTGCTTAAATTAAATCAATGTTGGCCAAATAAAATATGGCTGGAAAATAACAGAAAACTTCTGTACAATCGATAATAGAAAATGGATTAAATATTAACATAAACTAAAGTCCTCTGGATCCTCTGACTCGCAAGTATCTACTCGCCTATTTGTACTCACCTATTTAAGTTTGCGGTAGTCAAAGCCTAGCTCCTGGCCCCGCCTCTTAAACTCCATGGACCGGTATTATTGATTTCTGGCCACTTAAGCCCAATCATATTTATTCCTATTGTATCTTCTTTTATTGTGACTGATTTTCACATTGTTGAGTTACTTAGTTGTTATAACGTTTAAGCTTTAAATAATGAGATATTACAAGGACCCCAATGGAGAAAAGTCACATTTGATTGGGAGGTTATTCTAGATAATTTACACTATGTATGATAATTGTATTTATGTGTATCAGTGTCTAAATGAACTTACACTTCCACATCCCTGTGACTCCTGTGTTTTAAATTCCGTCTGTCGCCTTGTGCCTGGTCCTCAAATTTCAAGTCTCTCATTATCCGCCTTATCAGTTCCTCTAAGTTTTTTATGCATAATAAAGTTCATTTAGGTACAATTACACAAAAGTACAATTGCACAAGTTTTAGTCTTCATTTTAGCAAATGAGTAGATTAAAAGGATACCCCCCTTCAAAAAAATAATAAAACTGACTTATTATTAACAACCTAGCTATAAGATACGGAAGAAATCAATCATGATTATAACTATAAAAAATAAAGCAATTAAGTAACTCAACTGCGTGAAAATCATTTACAATAAAAATAGATACATTAGGATGCATTATGTGGAGAAAATCAACCTAATATAACAATTACACTAATAATAATAATAATAATAATAATAATAATAATAATAATAATAATATCTTTATTTTTACAAGTACATGTACAAGGTATACAGGCTTAGCTGACATCAATGACATACTACTGTATAGAAAGCCGCTTGTTATGCAGAGCATTTCAGGCAAATTAGGTCAGTTTTGTCCCAGGATGCGACCCACACCAGTCTACTAACACCCAGGTACCCATTTTATTGATGGGTGAACATAGACAACCGGTGTAAAGAGACACGTCCGATGTTTCCACCCCTTCGCCGGGAATGTTAACTATACAAGAAATTACTTTCTTCCCTTTCTGTAGCTTCATTCATTAGGAACTCTTCAGCTCTTCCTCAACTGGTTCATGCTGTGATTTACCTTAACATGTTCAGGAAATCCGTTTCACTTTTTATTGTGTAAGAAAAAAGGGTTTCAGGCCTTGTAATCATGGCCCCTCCTCCCCTCCCTCTCCATCATAACCCTATTCTCCTCCAGGGTCCTCAGGCTTAATTCCTTTAGTAAATACTCATAACAAGTCTGCTTGCACACCTTTGCACTTTTTCAGGCTTTCGAACATGTTTATTCAGAGAGTGGCTCCAGGCTGGTACTACTCATTCTAAGATGGGTCTCACGTACGGTGTGTGTAGTATCCTAAGACATATTTGATTCAGATTCCTGAAGGCTAAACTAAGATTTTTATAGCCTCCATAGGCAGCCGAATTCATGTGGTTTTTGTGCTCTTTCGGCGATATATTCGGTGATGCTTACTCCTAGATCTTTTTCTTTCGTTGATACTTGTAGTTTCTCACTTCCTAATCTGTGTTCCATCTCTGATCTTCCCTCTTATTTACCTCCCAGCCTGTGTTCCGTTTCCAGTCTTCCCTTCCCCAATGGAAATAAGTAAAGGACTCCAATGGAAATAAGTCACTCTGTCTGACTTTTTTGGGTTATCCTAGGTTCTCTACACATATGCTGTTATGTATGATAATCTATGTAAATGTATTTGTGTATACCTGAATAAACTCACTCACTTGCAGTTGTTAGGGCTAATATTCAGCAGCCACTTCCTTGACTACTCTTGCAACATGGCTAAATATTTCTGGCAGCCACACTGTCCTCTCTTGTTCAAATTCTTCTCAACAGTTTTGCATTGTCTTCTAACAGACACACATATGATTCGATCCTATCTAGCAGGTCACTCACATATTAAAAAAAAAAAAAAGTAGTTTTTTTCCATTACAGATCGTTGGGAACACCCCGTTTTATCTTAAACCAACTTGACACTTCCTCCCACTCCCTCAAGAGATGTTTCTTTATGCTTGTAAGGAGCTCTTGATCCAAGAAATTAGATTTATTTTTTCCCTTCTTGCATTGAACTTGTCTCCCATTTCCAGGCTGTGTATGACACATAGGTCATCCAATAACCTCTGCATTGTATTGATAGAGTCACTAGTTGGCGAAACGTCTACAGAATAAAGATACCCAAATGTTGCACTGGTGTCTAATTCATCACATCTAAATGTTGAAACTTTTACCTCATAATGTATAAACCTGTTATATCTCATAATGTATAAACCTGTTATATCTCATAATGTATAAACCTGTTATATCTCATAATGTATAAACCTGTTATATCTCATAATGTATAAACCTGTTATAATTAATACAACCTAATATAAATAAATACATTCTCATGTACCCTTGTGCTCCTTGTAACTCATCTAATGACCATATAAACTGTTATTGCAACACAAATTATTGATTTAATTTGTTTAATCTGATTTAATCACTTTATTATGTAGACATATAAAACTGTAAATCATCCAAATTATAAAACTAATATGTTTCAAAAATGTCATGTTCACATTATATTCAAATTTCATATTGTAAATTGTTTACTATAATTCTTACCATTTAGTTTTAAGTTAATTTTTAAGTCTGCCCACAATGCTCTGCATATTAGGGGCTTTTGGCATGTACACCTCTTGTAATCTCATAAACCAATTTTAAATCTTTGTATCATGTCCCAATAAACTATTATTATTATTATTATCATTATTCTCAGATCGTAGTCCTGCCTCTAACTTGCCACTCTCCAGATTCACTCCCTCGTAGCCTGGTGGGCCCCCATCCTACCTTAAAACTATGTATGAAGCCGCCTCCACCACTTCCTCCCCAAGATTATTTCAATTTCCGGTCACTCTGAAACTGAAGAAATACTTCCTAACATCCAAGTGGCTCACCTGTCTCTTTAATTTCCAGTGGTGTCCCCGAGTTCCCGTTTCTCGCCTCTTAAACAGCCTATCACTGCTACCTAATTAATTCCCTGAGTATGTTGTATGTTGCTAGCATGTCTCCCCAGGTTCTTTTGTCCTACAATATCGTTAGCCTCTCCTCGTAGCTATGACATATCCCTTAGCTCAGGAACAAGCATTGTTGCGAACTTCTTCACTTTCTCCAGTTTCTTAACATGCATTTTCAGGTACGGGTTTCCTACTGATGTGAGAGAGAGTTAGTTAGTTTGATATCTTTATTATGCACCCCATACCCATCCTGTGGGCGGTAGTCAAAAGATTACAGAGGTACATAAGAGAGAATCTCACATCTGTTCGACAGTAGAGGTTGTAAAATTCTGTACGAGGCACAAGTATGCACCACTTTCTTGGACTGCTTACCCCCTCCCCCAATGTGATCTGCGACGTCTTGACCGAGTATAGAACAGAGCAAGACGCCTCATCTCTCGCTTGGAACCAACCTGGATAGATCTGTCATTTCACCAGAGCCTTCAACACCGGAGGGATGTGGGCAACCTTACTATTATGTACAAGGCCAGTATTGTCAAAGTAGCACACTTGGCTCCACTTCGAGGACAGCGAGAAGTGAGCTTTTACACGACAAGACGGGCAGCGAGCAGCAACTTTACTTTGTATCCTTGTCCAGAACATCACTACATCTAAGATCCTTTATTCCCAGAATGACTCGAGTCTGGAACATGTTCGTATTGCATGATGATATCCACGAAATAAAGTCAGTTGATCAAATAAAATTGCTGGCCCACAGATGGCTCCAACTTCATCCTGTTCCCCTACATGTATGTCTCATAACAATAAAAAGGCTTTTTAATGAGCTAATGTAGGTAACAGCTTTTAACTTGTATATAAAGGTAGGATTCCTTACTCCAATCTTGTTAAACCTTGTGTAAAAAAAAAGGAGAGAGAGAGAGAAAGGCTTTAGAGTTACATACCTGGAGAGTGTTTCTGGGATCAACGCCCCCGCGGCCCGGTATGTGACCAGGCCTCGTGGTGGATCAGAGCCTGATCAACCAGGCTGTTACTGTTGGCCACACGCAAACCGACGTACGAACCACAGCCCGGCTGGTCAGGTACTGACTTTAGGTGCCTGTTCAGCTCCTTCTTGAAGACAGACAGCGGTTTATTTGTAATCCCCCTATATGTATGTTGGAAGGCAGATGAACAGTGTTGGGCCCCTGATACTTATTGTATTGTCTCTTAGTGTACTCGTTGGGGAGATGTTGCATCTCCTGCCCAGTCTTTTGCTTTCGTAGGGAGTTATTTTCGTGTGCAAACTTGGGACTAGTCCCTCTAGGATTTTCCAAGTGCATATTATCATGTATCGCTCTCACCTGCGTTCCAGGGAATACAAATCAAGGGACTTCAACCGTTCACAGTAATTTAGATTTTTTATCGTACTTGTATGTGCCGTGAAAGTTCTCTACATTCTCCAGGTCTGCAGTTTCGCCTGCTTTGAATGGGGCCGTTAGAGTGCAGTAGTATTCCAGCCTAAATAGATCAAGCGATTTGAAGAGAATCATCATGGGCTTGGCATCCCTAGTTTTGAAGGTTCTCGTTGTCCATCCTTTCATTTTCTTAGCAGATGTGGTAGATACATTGTTGTAATCTTTGAAAGTGAGATCCTCTGACATTATCACACCTAGGTCCTTCACATTAGTTTTTCGCTCTATTGTGAGACTAGAATTTGTTTTATACTCCGAAACACTTAATTTCCTCGAGTTTTCCCATATTGGAGTAATTGAAATTTCTCTTCATTGAACTTCATATTGTTTTCCGCGGCCCATGTAAAGATTTGGTTGATGTCTGCTTGGAGTCTTGCAGTGTCATCGTTGGATGACACTGAAAGACTCCAAGCAGACATCAACTAAATCGACAGTGTTATCGATGGATGACACTCTCATGCAAATTCGAGTGTCATCTGCAAAGAAAGACACGGTACTGTGGCTTCCATCTCTATGTTAGATATGAGGATAAGGAACAAGATGGGGGCGAGTACTGTGCCTTGTGGAACAGAGCTTTTCACTGTGGCTGCCTAAGACTTTACTCTGTTTACTATTACCCTTTGTGTTCTATTTGTTAGGAAATTACAGATCCATCTACCAACTTTTCCTGTTATTTCTTTATCTCGCATTTTGTGCGTTATTACACCATGGTCGCACTTGTCGAAGGCTTTCGCAAAGTCTGTGTATACTACATATGCATTTTGTTTGTCCTCCAGTGCATCTAAGATTTGTCATAGTGGTCCAGTAGTTGGGACAGGCAAGAGCGGCCTGCTCTAAACCCGTGTTGCCCTGGGTTGTGTAACTGATGGATATCTTGGTGGTTGGCAATCTTGCTTCTTAGGACCCTTTCAAAGATTTTTATGATATGGGACATTAGTGCTATAGGTCTGTAATTCTTTGCAATTGCTTTACTGTCACCTTTGTGGAGGGCGGCTATGTCTTTTGTTTTTAGTGACTGTGGGATGACCCCTGTGTCCATATTCCTTTTCCATAGAATGCCGAAGACACGTGAAAGGGGCTTCTTGCAGTTCCTAATGAACACTTAGTTTCATGAGTCTGGGCCAGGGAAGTAGTGCATGGGCATGTCATTTATTGCTTTTTCGAAGTCTTATGATGTTAGGATAATATAGGAGATTTTTTAATTTACCAAATTTTGAGTTCCGGTCATAAAAAATAATTTAGATTTTCGACGCTTAGTCCGGTTAACAGCTCACTAAGCAGGGGTCCAATACTAGATGTTGTTTTGGCCTTAGATTTGGCATAAGAAAGGAAGTATTTTTGTTTTTTCCAATTTCACTGACGGCTTTAAGTTTTCCCTGAGTTTCTTGCCTCCTGTATGATTCCTTAAGCTTAAGTTCAATATTTACTATTTCTCTGACCAGTGTCTCCCTTCGTATTTCAGATATACTAGCCCCTCTCAGCAGCTCTGTGATTTTTCCTCTCTTCCTTTTCCTTAATTGGAATGTGCCTTAAGCATACCTCAAGTGTCATTGAGTTAATTCTTTCTAGGCAAAGGTTTGGATCCATGTTGTTTAAGATATATTCCCAGCTTGTTTCAGTTAGGACATGATTGACCTGATCCCACTGTATGTTTTTCTTATTGAAGTTGAATTTGGTGAAGGCACTTTCATAACTGGTCACCTTTTGCTGGTCAGGAGCCTTGTGCATACATGTCTGTATCTCTGTTATGTTGTGGTCTGAGTGTATTGTCTTTCATACTGTTATATTCCATATCAGATCATCATTGTTGGCGAAGATGAAGTCTAGTGTATTTCCAAGTCCTGTTGGCTCTATTATTTGCTGGTTTAAAGTGAATTTGTTGCAGAGATTTAATAGTTCTTGTGTGTGTGAATTTTCGTCTGCTAAAACATTTGCTACACTCTTCCACTTTAGGTGTTTTAAGTTGAAATCGCCCAGCAGCAAGATGTTTGGGGCAGGAGTTGGGAATTTTCTAGACAGTGATCCGTTTTGAAAAGCTATTCCTGGAGGTGTTAGGAAGTAGCATTCGGAGGCTTGTATACAACCACAATGACAAGGTTTTGGTTTTCGATCTTTACTGCCTAAACTTGAACTACATTGTTTAAGATGTTTAGTAGATCACAGCAAATGAGTGACTGTGACATACAGTCTAACCCCCCTTTCCCCCTTTGTTGCCTGTTTACTCTGTCGCACCTGAATAGGTTATAGTCTGGAATCCCAGACTAGTCAGGAAGTGGAATAGTCTAGAGAAAGATATAGTGGAGGCAGGAACCATACATAATTTTAAGACAAGGTATGATAAAGCTCATGGAGCAGGGAGAGCAGAGACCCAGTAGCAGACAGCGAAGAGGCGGGGCCAGGAGCTGAGTCTCGACCCCTGCAACCACAATTAGGTGAGTACAATTAGGTGAGTACGAGTCTGAGAGTCGATTCAGGATCCAGGGCAATACAGGGCCACAGCTCTATAATACTCTGTTCTGTAATATTCTGCAACCTGTCTTATCTTTGGTTATAGGTGTCCATGTGCTCGTAAGACTGTTATAATATACGTACTTTGTGTATGGTTGTTAACAGTATGAGCAAGTACCAGTATGTGACCTTGAGGCAATCCTGGCAAAATAATTATTTATATCCTGTAAGGTTAAATATACACACTTAAAAATGAAAGAAAAAAAATACACAAAGAAAAAATATTTAGAGTTCAAAAAATGTCACTGATTGGATAAGAAAAGTAAGACGAAGATTGAGTATTGGAAGCCATGTTGAGGGCGAGACCTAGCAACAAGTTCTGTACGCAGCTGTTTAATACACTGTTGGGCATCACGGCTCTCACTCGGCTCTATTTCGGGTTAGTTTATTGCATTTAAGGCCTATCGATTATATGGAGTGATTAAAGTAAACTCTTGGTGTATATACAGAGAAAAATAAAGCTGTGAATTTATGTAACCGTGAAGTGTGTTGTATTACATGTTAACCAGCTTACACACAATAGTTCTCACTATCAAACTTTTGTGTTAAATATCTATAACTTTGTGTGGTAGAGAGAATCAAGAACTTTAGCCAAAGTTAAAAGGAAAACACTAAGTAAGTAGGTCGATCACCATGCCCAGCCCTTCTAGGGCTGGGCATGTTTGTTGGCAAAATGTTTACAAGTATGTATGTAGAATGCAATGGCAGAGTTTCAAGAAGATCGGCCAACAAACAACTGAGAAAAAAAATAATTACTGATTTTGACATATGGCAGCCGGTCTGGCGGTACTATCGGCGCTGCGGACACTCGTCACTCGTAGAATAATACATCTCACCTGAATATTTGGAGATCGAAATGAATGTAAGATAGCTTATCTTCATGCCGAAAAAAAAAAATTTGGTACGCTTTTGGCGCCAAAATATCTGCCTTTTTACCCCCCCCCCCCAAACACAAAATAAACAATATGTGAGATATTCCAAATTTTGTTACACCAGATAATCAATTCAATTCAAGATTTATTTCTCTGTAAAAAATTACAATGTTTGTTTTACATCTAAAGATAATAAT